>JAODLI010027002.1:0-20561 GCA_027575585.1 Percopsis omiscomaycus | reverse complement strand
ATTATGTCACTGAATATTATGTCGCGCTTGTGTTTTACCTTGTTAGAGTATGATTTCTGTTCTGCGTTTACCTATGTTACGTCCTTGCTAATTCAGATCGGAACCGTAGTTGAGACATTTTTTTACTGGGACAAACTGTAGGTACATGTCGCGTTCTCCTGCCTCTAAACTGCGTCTATTCGTAGAGCACACACCTAGACACACACATAAGCACTGCCCTCTCCAAGATGGCAGCACACATGTCTCCCAATGCACCACATCCTTGAAGGAATAGAGCCGGATTACAACCAGTTATCTTTTAAAGAAACATGCTTATAGGCATTTCAACAATGTTTTGTGTTGGAGTTTGCGTTATTCTACATTTTTATTGCAAATGTATATCGGTTCCCAATATCGGTTATTGGCCTCTCTGATTACAAATAATTAGTATCGACATCGGCCCTGAAAAAAACCCATCGGTCAATCCCTAGTTGTGACTGCAACTGACAGTTGTTGTGCTGGCTGAGTGAAGAGTTTTGAAAGGGCATTCAGTCAGTATTGAATAATGCATCCTAGCGATCGACTGTTGCGGTGGAAATGTTACGAACTTTGTTGATACATTTAAAGTATGTCTGAACATAAAAAATACTGCTAATAGCCACCAGCAATGATTAGGTTAGCAGGCAAGCTCGCGTCTGTAGAGCAGGAAGACACAAAGCATAGCAACATATCACAGTGGCATCGGCATGGCAGAGACTAGGTTAAATAAATAGGGAAATCAAAGGGGAAATTCTCTGACTTTTGTATGATAGGTGTTCTACTGTTTTGTGCATGTTGTCATGTTAATGACAATTTAAATGAGTACGGCATACATTCATAGACAGGTTGTAAAAGTTAACCTCTCCAGCGCCTAATGACTGGTACCAAGAAAAAGCGAGAACCTTTGCTTAGTGCCCGGAAAATTACACCTCAAATCAAATATGAATCAAAATTGAAATATGCAAATGAATGACCATATATAGTAATTGCTATAGCGGGTGGTGTCATGGCTGTTTAAAGTGTAATCCACTACTACCACTGGCTGGGACTAAGACAAAAACCAGTGCAATATATATGTATAACTGATTCATTATAAATGCATTAAAAAATTCAACTTTATGTGGTCAGCGTGTTGTCTGAAGGGACTCATTTTGAAATCTGTCTAACACGTCATTCAGCCAAAATTCCTCTAGTGAAAACATCATTGTATAAAACAAGGCCGTCATATTTTGCCCCAGGTGTGACATGCTGCTATTCAGCTCAAAGGGAAGAATAAAGGCAACGGAAAGGAAATTCTGAAAGCATTTGTGTGTGAGAGTGCGCGCAGGGGGTGTAGGGTGTAGGAAATTAGACCTGGATTGTTATTGTGTCTTAAGCTTAGGACCTTAAGGTTAATAACACTGAATCAGTGTTTCCATAGTGAGTCGCAGGGAAGGGAGGGGGGCAGTATTATTTGACTCTTGTTATCATCAATAATTAAAGTGGTGCCAGCTAGTGAATGTTTACTGAAGAATCACATGAGTAAGGTTCTTTTTATGTGCAAATGTACTTTAAATAAATAATAATAATAAATGGCATTCTGATTCAGGTTGGAGCTCAGAAATGTTTATAACCAGGTGATAAGCTGTATTTTGGACACTAACTCTGAATTGTACTGTAGTCTGAAACATAAGTCTATGCATTTAAGTTAACAGTATGGACAGTTTTATTTTGCAGTCAGGCTACAGGTTTTATATTTATGGCTGTCAGAAAATATAACATTGCTTGGTTATTTGATTGCAACGTGTGTAGTGTACATTAAGGTATAATGTAACAGTGATGAATGAAACCTTACTTGGGTACAATAAAAATGTCATGAATAACTCACTATTCCCTTAAATGCAGGTTGACTTTTAGTCACCCTTGCCTTTTCTTGGTAAGATAAGTGACGACTGCAATTTAATTATAAACAGGACATATGAGTTTGTTTTTATTCTGACACACCACCCCAGAGACAGACAGCTGGCTTTAGTTTGTCAGACTACAGCCGCACCATCGGTATGGGACTCTAAATTGCTTTCTTTCTTTCCCTTACAGAACAAAAAGGGATGGACTGCCACTCCCTTATGTCTTAGTCATTTAGAAGACCCTTTTCTACCAAAGCGAATTACAGTAATAGTAATACTCAGTAGTGCTTAACTTAATACTTAAAATAAATACTTAATACAGATAATAACAATTAGAACACATTTGAACAAGTGACATCAGCATGTCACTAGAACTAATTACTAAATGTTTCCATTTTCTAGATAAGTTACTAGTTACATGACATTACAGCAGTAGCCACAATGTAGGGGCGTCTCCGAAAAATAAAAAGACTGAAGTCTGAGGTTTTTCCAGTACAGAATCAGAAAGAGAACAAGTTCTTGCAGGCTCAGCAATGCAGAGCTGTGTCGCATTTCTGCGCAACATCAAAATCCACTGGGAGACCTGTTTGAAAAGGCAAAGGTATTTCTGGACAAATTAGATTTTGCCGTGTCTACAATGGCCTTGTTGACAAGAAGCACCAGAGGAGTATTTCAAGACAGACAAGGCTTGACATCTGTAGAATTCACTGTCTGTGGCTACTGTCTGTTGCAAAAGTCAAATGCCAGATGATTTACGCAGCGATGTGGTGAAACAGAGCTCTGGGTGGCACTGGTTCATACCCAGATCCAGACTGACAATGCATTTTGTCAATTTGGGGCAGAATAGTTTGTGAGTGTGTGTGCGTGTGGACAGGCCGACCCGTGAAACACCATCTCTGTGGGAATGGCCGGCTAGCTGGGCCAGACAGGTCAGCCACAGCAGAACTTCAATAAGCTGCCACCGACACTGTTGGACACACACACACACACACACACACACACACATCGAAAACCATATTGCAAAGGTATTTGTTGACCCGTGGGCGACGGCAAAAGATTAACATTGTCCATAGCTCAATATATTGCACACACACACTTACATATACAGCACATACATACACACACACACCCACACACACACACACATAGACGCGGCGTATCCATCCTGAATAAAAACAGCAGATAGGGCCGAGCACTGCAGCAGGGAGGCAGCAGAGCATTAGTCATTTGGCTGTTTGATGTGTTCAACAGGGTTCTCTGACTCCTCCACACCGCAGACCCTACAGATGCTGTTCTCTCCTTCCTCACCCTCTTCTCACGGAGGCATACTTTGGGAAATTACGTCTGTAGAGACGACCCCACATATGTTACCTGGGAATCTATTTACTTGCGCTTGCTCAGTTGGAATGGTACTGTTATGCGGTACCTTAAATCTCACCCTGCCCACAAGAGACGCACACCGCCTGTGGCCGCATTGCTCATCTCTGTAGTTCTTTATATTGAACCTTGTTATGAAATGATATGCACACCTACTCCCTTAATGTGTGTATATTGTTTATATGTATAATTTCATCCCAACAGGTTCTAAAATAGAAGCCAGCTATGACACATTTGTGTGCATTTCTAGACTAGCCGGAGAGACGCACAGAGGGGATGAAGACAGGTCCAGACTGGTCCATGTATTCCAGTAGAAGTACTAACCATGTATCTGTTCTAGGAGAATTAGTACTTCTATTTCGGCTGATAAATGGTTAATATTTCTACTGCAGAAGATACGTGGTTAGTGCTACAAGACCCTTTTACAAAGTCTGCTAGAACCGCCTCTGGCTATGTACTGGAATAATAGATCTGTGGGCTGATAAAGCAGCAGTTCTTAGGGGGAAACACAGCACAGGGTCCTGAGAAACTAAGATTAAAGGGCCCTGCTGCCAAAGAATGGCAGCCCTGACCATTAGAGGAAAGTTGCAAGTACAGCCTACAGTAGTACATAGATCAACTGACAATTACGACTGCTGGTACAGCAAATACTAAACATACTTGGTTGTCAGTGATAGACTGGTTAACATTCAGTGCTAGAATAAATCAGCTGCTGTTCCTGGCAGGGAGAAGAATACCAATATGCCATGAAGAATATTAAGTATGAATATGGCTTTAACACGTAGGCAGCGTTTCACAACATGAAGATGTGCATAGTTTTATTTTTAAATTGGCAGAGAAATGACAATTTTCAAGCAGAAAGCAGGTCTCCCGGGCAGCTATTTTAGACGATGTTAGCTCTTTTTTTATTTCTTTTATTTGCTTGCAGAGCTGCTCCTAGAGGCATGGCAAACCAGCAACCCTCTCACTAAGACAATGAACTAACCAACCTGTTTACATTATTGTATGTGTTCTACACATTATTGTGATATTCTCAATATTTTAAGCAGAAATGTAGATAAATATAAATATTAAAAGTGCATTGTTGTCGTTTTATTCATCCTAAACCTTATAACTGTAGGCTGTATGTATTGTCTCTTGTCCCTTCTCAGCATCCTCTGGACCTAAATATGTCATAATACACAACACAAGTATCACACACACACACACACACACACACACACACACAAACATATCGCATTACAGTATCATAGACAAGAGGTCTGTGGTCTTGTCAGTGGTCCCGATTGGAATTCTTAGTTGCTAGGAAACCAGGGGAGCTTCTGTGTTTCCACCGCAGAGGGCACGGGTGGGGGGGTGGGGGTACGACTATTGGAACGGGTATGGGGGAGGTGGATATTAGGCAATATGGAAAAAATATCTATTAAACCAGCCTCATAATTTATTCAGAAAAGGAAATATTATTATGTAACAGAATTAGGGAAGTTATCATGTAACCTCCCTTTCTCTGCTGTTTAAATAAGCATATAGGCTGCATATATATAGGTGTACTATATATAACACTGCTGCCTGCTATTTGCCACCATAACCTGTGTGGGAATCTGATTCATTCAGCAGCTCTGTGATAGTCTGCCAGCAAGGCTGTAAGTCATAACTCTTTTCTATAAACACATGTATGAATAATCAGCTCCCACTGCCCGGCTCCAGGATACAGAAAAACACACATCTGTGGTCTTCATTTGCGATGTGTGCTGTGTCCCGTGTCTGCACATTGTGAAAGAGATCTCACAAAGGTCCATATAGGTCCAAACCTGTGATACTAGCCTGCAAAAAATGCAGGAATGCAGGAATGAAGGAATAATTGTTATGTTTAAATGTAATGGATGTGCCTGATAAAAAAGATTTTAAACAAGTATCTTCATCTTTGCAATGATGTCCGTAACTTGGTGGAAATACTGGCAGGTATAAGGAAACTTCCTACTTGCAATTGAATTTCGAGACAGAAACCTGAACACAGTTGTTTGTTGATCCAGACAAAAAAAACTAAAACAATGGAAAAACAAACAAAAAGCTTAAATAAACATGTCACTGACTTGAAACTATCTCATGTCTCCAAACTGTAAAATCCCACTTTCTGCTGTATCGCATTCCACTTGTTCAGAAATATGAAGCCAGATGGAGAAAAATTAAACAGATTTTCGGGTTTCAGCAATTGCTTTCTAGACTTGGCCGCCGTTGGCCCCCGCTACAGCTTCTTATGTGATGAACAGAGCCTGAAATTCTAGAGCACAGATTATGTGAATGTGTGTCTGCCATTGTTCTCGCTGTGATGGAGTGAATCGTCTAATCAGATTAAACAGTGTGACACTACAGTATATATCCTGTATGTGTGTACATACGTGAGATCTATGCTCTATTGTGATCAAGACTGCATTTCAATAAAGAGCTAGTGCTTATCTGCTGTTCTTCATCCATGCTATACTCCAGCAGCCTGGTAAAACCGCTCAGATTGTACTGGGAACTCTTCATTCAAACTGTTTACAGAACCATCACCCAGTCAGTGTCCAGGTGGGTAGTTTACTTGGTAAGACCAAGCCTCCATGATTGGGCGGGAGGCTTGCTTCCTTCCTGGCATGGTGGCCAAAGCTGGTACTGCAGAGAAATGCTGTTTTTTGCCTTTTTCCCCATTAATGGCCCATAGAAAACACATGCCTCTAAAACGAATTTGAAACACTGCACGTTCAAAATGATTCTTTATATCATCATCATTTACCAGACGCTTTTATCGAAAACGACTTACAATTACATGGTGCTATTAAATGGAGAAGGTAGGGGTTAGGCATCTTGCTCAAGGATGCTTACAGGTAAGCCAACTCTGGGGCTCGATCCCATAACCTTCTGGCTGGGAGTCCAACACCCAGACCACTAGACTATCCTGCCCCCTTTGTGGAGGGTTACAATTACAATTACAATTTGCATCACATCATCCCAGAGCACGAGCCTGGATTTGTGGATGTGCGGTAGGAACAGAAGACACTAATACGCATGCTTGCTATGACGCCTGTACAATGCAAATAGTAGGAAGAAATTACTTGACTACTGCTTTGAAGAAGGGGCAGACATTAAGAAGGCAAATGTAACATTAGAATCAAAATGTGAGAAACTCGAAAACAAACAATGGAAACGCCAGAAGGTAAACGAGAAGGTGCAGGCATCCCACCACACCCTGTCCTCGTTCCGGTAGACCCCCCTCTGTGCCTAAGGACCCCAGGCCCCTAACATGGTTTTGAATCACAGCAAGACCGCAATACTACTCCTACACATTCCTAGGGAAACAGACGTTAACCGTATTTTACTAATGCTTGACATCTCTCTCAGTTTTTCAATCTTTAAATGGGCACAAAACCCAGTTTTGGAGATAGAGTTCCTCTCACCAGGCCATGCCAACCCTCCCTTTAATGACCTCTCCTCCTCTCCAGGACGAAGCTTAGGAATGTCACTCATGATAAGGGTTAAACAATGTTATTCTCTTTTAGACACAATGAGAATGTTATTCTGATTAAGATTAAAACATTAACCGTATCAATGGTTAAGAAATTAACCAATGATACAACTTGTGACCTCAGGACAATGTGGTTGAAATTGTGGGATAAATAAACAGTCCAAACATGTCATGTTTTGATTGTATGAATAGGTAATAATCGAGACTGAAACTGACAAAGTGTAATGTCCGGGGATGCATCCTAGGATGACGTTCGATCTTGCCGGTGTTCTGTCCACCGTTCTGCGGTATTGATCTAATGTCTTGTAATAAGTGCCTCTTATGTTTGATGTATATTATCATGTCTGCACATGCTTTATGCTAATGCAATGTTTGTTATGCAGGGTTTTGGTATGCTTAAGATAGTTTATCCAAGAATATTTATTTAGTCAGCTAAGATTATCTTATACAAAGAAAAGAAGGCTTTCCTCCCCTTCTTAATTGATAACCTGTAACCTAAAACCAAATTTACATAAAGGGACGCCCTTGCCAGCATGCCTTTTAAACCCACACCCATCCCAGTCTAGGTAGGCTGAAGTCTAGGTAGGAGCGGTGTTCAAAGATGATTTAATAAGGCTAATAAAAAGTAAGGAACAGGTACTCAAAAGTCCAGAAGACACCAATATATTTTAGGGCAGCGACATTGACATGTCTGAACACAAGAACAAGAGACAAAATAAAACATGTACAGGCGGGGTCGTAACAGGGGTCCAGGGGAAAGTACAATGGGCACCTGGGGTTGAATGCAAGGTGAAACCTCTCTAGGGGCTGGGCTGGAAGCCAGCAATGAAGACAGCACCCCTCCGGGGGACGGACGAGAGCCCAGCAACGAAGGCAGAACCTCTCTGGGGGCCGGGCTGGGGGCCGGGCTGGAGGCCGGGCTGGAGGCCGGGCTGGAGGCCGGCGGTGAAGACTGGACCCCTCCGGCGGACGGGCTGGAGGCCGGGCTGGGGGCCAGGCTGGGGGCCGGGCTGGAGGCCAGCGGGGAAGACTGGTCCCCTCCGGCGGACGGGCTGGAGGCCGGAGGCAGGACCTCTCCGGAGGCAGGAGCTCTCCGGAGGCCAGCAATGGAGTCAGAACCCCTCTGGTGGACGGGCTGGTGTGGGAGCAATAGAGGTCAGACTGGGGGTAGGCTTGGATCGAGGCAGGGACTACGATCATGCAGGGCTGAAGAGGCATGAGTGGATACCAGAACCCCTCCGAGACCCCTTCTGTCTCGGAATCCCAGTCAAATTCGGGGCCACAGTCTCCCTCAGATTTCCAGTCAGACTTTGTGGCCGGGACAGGTGGGAGGCTAGCAGGCTTGATGTTGTGGCTTACCGAGCGGGCCTCCAGGTATTCCCACTCCGCAGCAATATCCTCACAACCACAGCCACAACCCTCTCCTTGAGGACCAGGAGTTCCCACCTTTCCTGGAGGTCCTTTGCCTTGCGGGCTACTGCGCAGAATTGTGAAATTAGTTTTGTTACATTAGTAATGTAATGAGGGCTCAACAGGCGGCACCTGCACTGGGTTGGGTGTGTGTCCACAAGACTGTGGATGTTTGTATCGTGTGGTTTGGTCTCGGTTTCAGAACCGTTACACCCCTATACTTGCCATGCTATCAAACTTCAGCTTTTCCACCACTGATGATTGTCATTTGACAAGACATCGAAAGCATGACTTTTTTGCACGTTGTATTAGTAGGCTACATCATATCAGCTCCTGCTTATACATGATGTGGGCTGCCAAACCGCTACTTGTAAGTTTGGATGCCTGAACGCTCCATGGTTCACCTCGGACAGTTGTAGCAATCTATTAAGACATGTTGCTTCTGTATGTGAGCAATTGAGGTGCCTTACTGAAAACCAGCCAATCAGAGCAGAGCTCATCAAATTATACATGAGCCCACAAAAGAAAAACGGGAAAATAGCCTGTTTCATTCTTGGGCTAAATCAAATGGTTGTAAATGGGGTGTAAAACCAGATCTGGGCATTTTTTGACCCCCAACCAAAGTTTAAATACCTTCTATGTAGACATTAGAGAACAATATAAAATACAGAATAAACGCATTCTATGGCCCTAAAAGCACCACCATATTTCTCCAGACATTTAAAGAACAAAAGTGACCTGATATCTCTATTAAGCCATCAATTTGTTGTATACAAGAAATACTTATACTTTTACATGAATCTGTCACCTAAAATTAATTAAATTATCATTGGTTCAGGGGCTGACATGTAACGTGCATGTGCCATCTTGTTATGCACCTCATCCATAAATTTACAATTTACAATTAGCTCATTCGGTGGACGCTTTTGAGGTAAACAAATACGGGTGTATCTCTGTAGGGATCCTTGCCATGTTGTCAGACACTTATACACACAGACACAATATTTATGAGCCTGTCAGTGGCGAAAACAAGCGCCTTATACAGTATATAGGCATTTAACCTTGGGCAACAAAATGGTGCCTATTGTTGAATTGTCCAAACTCTCTTTATTTATGGCTTTGGCGCAAGTTACCACGCCCAGATTTGACATAGAATTAGTATAAAATGAGTGAGGAGTGTTTTGTTGACTACAGTTTATGTCTTCACTGTCACGATTGGCGTGCACAGGCCTGTGCACACTCTATGCCTCCCGTCCTGGCTGCGCACCTGCGGGGAATTATGGACACTATTTACTAGGTGCTGTTGGTCATTGTTTGCTGTTTTGGCTAAGCCTGTATTTTGTGTTAACCTTTTGGATGAAGTATTAAACTACGTTTTATGCATTCACCATTTAAGTTCCACCCAGTATTTGCTGCTGTCACGCCCTCTGTCCCTGCCTCTCCTTCCTAGCCAGGAGTTTCTCCCACTCCCCCTCGTCTGTGTGTCCCTTTCAGGTGTGCTAGAGTGTGGCAGCAGCTGCTAACAATTACCATCAGTCTCTGTGGCTACTTGGACCTGGCTCCCGCTCCACTACACCGCCAGATTGTTGATACGATTTACCAGTCAGTCACGCTCTCACGCTCCTGAAATTCTTGTGCCTACTACTATGTAGTTCCTCTCCATCGCCTCCCTCTCCGCACGACCCCACTCTGCTCCCTTGGCAAACTGCCCCGCTCCTGTCCCTGCCCTGGCTTAACCCCTGGACCTTCCACTGCCCCCCGCCTATCTCCCTAATAAACCCTTTCGCTGCTACCCCTTGCCTGCTTTTTGTGTTCTGCAGTTGGGTTCACCCCCATGACAGCTGCGTGCCAGGGCACTTGACTATTAAATGAATGGCTGCCATTTTTAAGTGCTTTATCTATTTTTCTCTCATGTTAAAACTGAGACCTAATGGGATATACTGGGACCTATATCTCAGTTGCAGGGCTGACAAAAAACTGTCATGACCCCACCTGTTCCCTGGTCTTGTCTCTTGTCTTCCCCTGAGTCTGTTTCCCTGTTTCCCTAGTGTGTCTACCTTGTTCCCCTGTGTTCTTCCCGGCCCCTCCCTTGCTCCGCCCTGTCTCCTTTTATGGTCCTTCCCCTCGTTGTCTATTCACCGCCCTCACCTGTGTCTCGTTCTCCCCAATCAGCCCTGGTGTATTTAGTCTGTGTTCTCCCCTGTCTCAGTCTGGGTATGCTGTTGTGTCCGTGTCCTGGACTCTGCCTGTTTTTCCGTTGCACCCTGTTTTGTGTATTTTAATTGAAAACTCCCAGAACCACTGCCTACCTCCTCACCTGTGTCTGCGCTTGGGTCACGCTCTGCACTAGCCCTGACAAAAGGATTGTTAAAGTACATTTAATCTAATCAGAACTGATATTTTTGATCTGACGTTTCAATCTGGCAGCAGTATACTATATAGGAGCCAATAATTTGAAAATACAGTAGCCTACTGTAGGACTATATATTAATGTGACGTGTAAGGAAGGATGGCTTTCTTCAGTATCCGACCGTATCCTGCCATAATTCCTCACAGGAGTTGTCTGAGACATGCAACAGCTAAATTAAGATTTATTGGAATGCATCTGCCAAGTTCCCTTTCAAAATGCGTATGAGCTCATTTAGCCGGGAACCTACTGTAGGCTCCTGCGAAAGACTGATTCTCCGTGATCGCACCCGGAGAAACCCTCCACCTTGGGTCCTGTCATCAATATTCACTGTGTGTGAGACGGTCGATGAACTATATCTCAAGTCTACACGGCTGCTGCTTCTAAATGGTTAAATTAATATTGATTTAAATTCTAGTCATGTCTGGCTTCCTGTTCTGGCTGATGTCTTGCAGTAGAAGAGGACAAGCCGGTATAGGAACCACTTGATTACGGGAGCAACCAATAAATGGGTATTTAGGAGTTATGATGTAAACAGGTTAATGGTAGGACCTACATGATGTTCATTTAGCAGACCTTTATCCGAAATAATGAAAGCTACAGTTATAGATAAGGTCAGGTATCTTGCTCACAGGTAAGCATCTGTGGTGGGCATTAAACCTACAACCCTTCCGCATGGAGTCAACCACCTTAACCACTAGGCTATCCTGCTCTATTAATGGTCCCTGGTTTTTAGATACTGTATCCTACTTTTTGTAGGATATATAGGCTTATACATATTGAGATATAACAGCAGGGGCAATGTTTAAGTAGCCTACACACCGTGTATTTATGATATAAAATACTGTTTAATAACTACTTTCCGCTACCTAGTTGAATAGCTGGGTTATATAACCATTTGTTTGTACACCTTTCTAATTAACCTCACTTATGAGTGTTCTTGTTATTCATCATTGTGTAAATATTCAGTTAACATAGAGCCCTTGCTGCTGCTGCTGCTTATTGTAAATACTGGTTTTTAGCCATTTGCTGCCACCTACTGGTGAACACATCCAAGAAAAAATATTATTTATTTTATTTGGGAGAGAATACTAAGTAGCCTATGAAAAAAGACAAACTCAGACTCTGTCAAATCAAAACATGTATTTCCCAATTTAAGTTTGAAAGGTGTTACCTAAAAAAGGCATGTTTAAAAAAAACAACAAAGCTTGAACAAAACACTGCCATGACTCCTGTTACCCCTTCGGGTGTCGCCTCCAGATCAGCAAGTCGCAGGTTTAACGTTGTGGCCCAATGCCTCAGGCGTGAGACAGAGTGCTGTCCAGAGAACTTCTATAGCTTGCCACCATGTATTAGGGCCTTCACGTGGCACAGTGTGAGCCCGGTCATTTCATGCTAGCCCGACGGATCAGAGCTCAAACTCCAGCTGTCTGGCCATCTCGTTCAGTCACCATGGGGGCCAAGGTCGGTTGCCAGGGTTAGCCGTCCGATTTGCCCTGGATTTGAGAGACATGTCAGATTGAGCATCAAGTCAAGAGTATTTGTAAGATCAGATGCAAAGCAATAGTAATGGAGCAGTAGTTGCTCCTAATACAAACGTTTTTTGGAAAGTAGGTCTATTCACAATACCTAATAGCCTAATAATCAAATAAAACACAAAAAGGAGATAAGGAGTCTTTCTTAACATGCAAGTGAGAACTAAACACTAGCTGCAAATTTTTTTAGTTAGTATTTTTTAGTATCTTACAGTCTATTGTAGGCTATAATCCATCACCTCTGTTTCACTCTTTGGCTTTCTTCTCTGAGTTTTGCAGTTTGTCTAAGATCTTGCGCTCATGGCCTCCAGGGTTGGGTCGGTTCGTGTTCGCACTCGCCTCCTTCTTTGACCTGCCTTTGCGAGCAGCGCCCCCTGAAAACAAAACAAAACACACACGTTATTATGTTATTATCACTGAAATTCTCGTTTGAAATCAATTGGTCTTATTTGTGCATTTTTATTATAAATGTGATGGGTACACCCTTCGTTCGCTTTATTTTACTAACTGCTAGAACTGATTATGGCAAAGGAGTTTTATGTAGACCTACGCTGCCCCTTCGGCTTGGAATGCTTTGCAAAGTAGCTTGAAAATGAAAAAACGTATTCCCAGTTAGTAATTTCAGTCATTTTTAAAAACTGCTGAAGTTGATTCCCTGCCCTGTCGATGTTTCTAACCTCAGGATAGTGATATTTCTAATATGATTTAAATGTTTTATTATATTTTATGTTGTCTGTCTGTAATTGCGAGTTTATGATATGCTGCTGCCTATTGTGGACAGGACACTTTTAATCTCAAGATCTTTTCCTGGTTAAATCATCAATGAGTCAACGCCGACAGAATAACTCACCTAGTGCCTTGACAAAATAAAGAAATGCAACATTTCTTACCTGTGTATTTGTCTGTCAAGTTATAATATTCATATTCATCATAATACTGGTCCTCAAAGTTGGTTGGCTCTAGGTTTTTCACGTCAACAAAACTCATCTTGACTTTACGAAATTAAAAGTTCAAAACTGTTGAGAGACTTTATGTTGAGCACTAAAAACAATGACTTCGTAATTCAAGTTGAACTTCACCACAGCTTCTCGAAAAGACCAAAAAAGTAGATTTTTTGCTGCATTTTCCAGGGTTTTTTATAATGGTTTCAGCTCCGCCTCCCAACACTACGTAAGGTTTCCAGTTTCACTGTGCAGAGAATTGCATCAGTTTAGCAAACGATTAACCACAACGACGAGCCACCCAATGAGTGTTTTTTGTGTGTTTTTATGTAAGTATATGCAATTTGATGCCCTAGCAACCTATTCATAGATACAAACACATACAAATAAAATAAAAACTCCAAGAGTAAAAACAATACTTAATCATCAAGCAGGATATTAACCTACCTCAATAAATAACATCCTTTATAAACATATGATGGACATCTGCATGATTCCTTAAACCTACAGTAGGCCTACTTTAAACTTAGTTCTTCACATTATTCGGAAAACAGAGCCTCAGGGTTTAACATATTCCAGGTTATTGAAATAAGCCTGGGATATGTTGAATAATATTATATATGCATATGTGTATAGATATTCATGCTAAAATATACCAATGATAGATCAATCCATTGTCAAATCTGAGATCTTGATGATTTGACAATGGATTGCTCTTATGTCCTACATTTCACAAACTCACAACCAAAGTCTGGCATTCAATCCCTCCTATCTACAGCATAATTTTATTAACTACACTTGTAGCACATAGCCTTCTTCTCATTCACACTTTGCAGCCCTGAGCTACAGGTAATTCAAGGCCCCTGTTCTAAATTACCTGTTCCTTTTCTGTGTGTACGAATGTGCAAATAACCATGATACTGTGGAGAATACATACAATGTCAGCCACATAGCTAACCAACATCAAACATTACATGAAATATGATACTAGTTATCTTTGAATAAAGGTCAGCCTGTTTGTAGTAAAGTTTATCATACAATGTTTTCCTCGGGCCCCTTATGGCTCATAAAACTTCAATCCACTATTTTGTAGTCAAAATCTGATCTACAAAACTGATTCCTGAGAGTTCCTGGATTCTGTGATACAATTAACTATGGGATGGTCAGAAGAGAGATTACACTGAATATATTTCTTGTGGCTGGGAGTCCAACACCCAGACCACTAGACTATCCTGCCCCTGAATATTCCTTTTTTTCTTAGAATTTTTGGATGTAGCCTATTGTAGCACAGTGGTTGTTAGTCAAACTGACACAATCAACAAAAAATGGAAGTAGCATTCCTCTTAGTTCTGTGTTGTCCCATGTGATGAGAGTTACAACTCCCTATTTTTAGTAATTTTTTGCTGAGGTCTGGAATTTTCCGTAAAAGGCTCCTCAGATAGGCCTATGTGATATTTGTTCCTCTTGGGCAGGAGAGAGAGAAAGTTAGACTTGTGAAATCTGACTCATAGCCTGATAGTCGTAAACAGATTTTCAACCATTACAACCTGCCTATTCAGCATGTTCTGTTTCTCCCCTATCTTATTGGTAGACTTTTTCTTGTCTTCTTTAGACTGAGTATTTCTTAGTTGGTCTTCATTGTTGTTGTTCTTCGTGTGTGTTTAATTTGTTTTTACAGTTTTCCTACTCCTTCTTCTGCCCTTTCATCTGGGCAGCTTCCCAGTCACATGGGGCTCTGTACAGTAAATATTTTCTGAAATATGAGCCTGCCTGTCTAAGCTCACATTGCTCTTACAGCTCTAACAGTTTGTCCTCGATCCTGCCTAGATACACACCCACACAGACCAGAGATTGAAGCACTGTAAATATTATTGTCAGCTTAGATAAAAAACACTTTGAGACTATTATCTGTGCCAGTGCTGTTAAATAGTAACCCCTAGTATGTCTACAAACCACTATATCATTGCCCCAACACTAAAACACAAGCAAACACACATACACCTCTGATCAAAGGTCATACTTTGAAACATTTCCACTCCAAAACATATTTAAAGAGTCTTTAGGAGACATATAACCATGCCAGTGGTGTTAGCATTTTTCTTTAATCTAATCAGAGTTAACAAACCTATATCGTATATAAGTATATATTCTTATACATCTTTGTGACCTAACAGAATTAAACGTTTTTTCCATAACACTGCAGATGCGCTTAGCACTATTTGTCCCTCGTGGCGACCTGTACTGTACAGGGCTCCTGTGCTAACAACAAGCTAAATCTGTGGAACTAGCAGAGAATATATATTTAAAAAAACACCAGAGGTAGGCTGCTGTAAATACTATGTTTAGAAAAAGAACGCAAAAAAGTATCTATAAAGGAAATAAATCGATAACGGAAGTTGTACAAAATTTGTATTTTGGTTCAATAAGCTCGCAGTTGGTGGCTACACAGCACCGGTAGCTAACCCAATGTTATCTCAGTATATCCAGCCCATCTAGTTTGATTTAAATAACTGTTTGAGTTACAGTTTGTTATACAATTATACAAATAGAGTACTAATGATTTTAAAAGTTCACTGCTTAAATCTTAGCTACAAACATGTCTGCTGACACCAAGATTGCTGAGCTCCTGACAGAACTCCACCAGCTAATCAAACAGACCCAGGTGAGTTCACTTTAGATACCGTTTGTGGTGCAACTAGGGTGTGTGGGTGTGACTTGCTATAACCTAGATGCTTAATAATGCCGTAATAACGTTTTTCGACTGGTTGTTTTTGTCTTTCAGGAGGAGAGGTCCCGCAGTGAGCACAACCTACTCAACATTCAGAAAACACATGAACGAATGCAGACAGAAAACAAAAGTCAGTCATTATATTGAGTCGTCATCCCTTCCACATCTGCTTCCTTCCTTACCTTTTAAAATACATACAATTATGATGTAACATCCAAGACATCTCTTCAGGCAGCTAGGATATGTGGCAACACAGCACCATTTAAGAGATCTTAAATTGGCAGTGGTTTATATTTGTCTATTATTCCAGATAGTCGCAACTAATAATGGTTCATGTAATGAACATGAGAATTGCACCTGCTAAATTTGATTATAAATTCACAAAGCTAAAATACACAAAAAATATCAATACCTAATTTATATTTGAATTGTCCAACTTTGTGAATCTGGGTAATTTATTTGTGACAGTTTGTACCCTTATAACCATATATCACCAGACTTTCCCTGCAATGGAATTGAGTCATTTACTTAGTTCAGTTTACTTCTGCAGAACGTCAGTTGTATATCAATTACATACAAACAAAATACACAACAAAAATGAAAAATTATGGATGGATGCCAATAGAATAGTTACATATCAAAGATTTTTATTGTAAAAAAAGAAAAAGAAGAATACTTTTTTTTATTTGATATGAAACAGATACAGACAGGGACAATTCTTGATCTCAATATAAATAATGTGTCTCACACAGAAGCACATATTTACACGTACAGTATATTGTCTTATCCAGCCTCTCCATATTACCGCACCAAGCTGAGAGGGCTGTACACCACGGCCAAAGCAGATGCAGAGGCAGAGTGTAGGTGAGTGAAGGCCATTTTCATAGTTAAAACAAAAGGTCCTGCACAAAAAAAAAGACTGCTGACATTTTCTGTCCGTAGAATCTGGCCACACTGACAGAAATTGTAGTAAGCACTGGTACGCTTTGATTATGAAGGCAAATGGTCTGTGGAGTGGCCATCAATATGCTGTGCTTCTAGGCTTTCTTTGATGAAACAGTTTGCCATTGAAACCTATTAATTATAGTTCATCGTTTAGTGATCTTAGTACTGTACAGAACAATATCACTTATTCTCATATACATTAATGCAGAGGTAACAAAACATTAACATTTGAAGAATGGTACGTTGAAGAAGATTCATGTAATTAAATATGTTAAGAGGTTTTACTTTTTCTATTCCTCAGCATCCTGCGTCATGCTCTGGACAAAATTGCAGAGATCAAATCATTATTGGAGGAGAGGAGAATAGGTATGTCTGTGTTTTCTGGGAATGTGATGTTTATATTAAAGTAGTGAAATCCACCTATTGTCTTACAGTGTCTTAGTTTCTGTGCTTATTATTGAAGTGATTTGAACATGTAATTGTTTTTCATCTCACCTCCTGCCCGCTGTACTCCAGCTGCCAAGATGGCAGGCGTGTACAGTGACAGCGACCCTCCCAGGAAGACCATGAGGCGAGGAGTCCTCATGACACTGCTTCAGCAGTCCGCCATGACACTGCCGCTGTGGATTGGCAAGCCAGGGGAGAGGTAGCTTCCCCTAACATAAACCCTGGATTTATATTCTTGTGTAGCACAGGGATACACTGTACTGTATATAAACCAGAGTCTCTATCGCCTTCCTATTTCTGTGTGACCCATCCTGTCCTTTCTAAACCACAGCCCCCCTCCTCTGTGCGGTGCGACCCCGGCTAGTGGCGACTATGTGGCAAAGCAGGGCGACAAGGTTGCGGCACGGGTTAAGGCCGTGGATGGAGACGAGCAGTGGATCTTGGCTGAGGTGGTCAGCTACAGCCACTCTACCAACAAGTAAGCCCATAAAACAATAGAATATACCGTTCAAAGTAGAGAACACAGCGAGAGCCTGCATACTGTAAAATGTTTCTACGGCGACTAAAGCATTTGTCATGTATTTGTCATCACATTTTTTGCTCTTTAATGTAACATAATGAAGATATCTTCTATTGAGTATAAAGCAGAATAACTTCATTGTAGTGTTTCTTTTTTTATTGTTAAGTGCACAAGGGGCTTTGCAAGCTATAACTAGTGACTATAACCACTTTTTGGGGGCTTGAGTCAAAACGTATGAAAGACACTACTATAAAAGAGATTGGCGCTGGCAGTGCCTATTGATGTTTTTCTGAAGTGCCTCCAGTGCCTGGCTGCTGAGGTTTTGAAGCGTCGGTGTGCCAACAACCCTGTGAAGAAGTAACTGTTTAAAAGTCCCTGTGCCTCCTGACACCGCTCGACTGTGACGACAACATGTGGATCCATGAGTGCTGTAATGACAGCTCTGTTTTCCCTCTGCTTTCAGATATGAAGTGGATGATATTGATGAAGAAGGAAAAGAGTGAGTTGTCTTAAATGACCTTCATATTTTTATTGTTTTATTGTTGATTATATTATTACTACTTCTGTTTCCAGTTTCTTTTCATTTTCCACACTTAGCTTCTCATTGACTCTCCCTCCTTTCTCACCTGCTTAATTCTCACATAGAAAAAACTCTCTACCATCCAAAACTCCTTTCCCCTTCCATTTCAAACCTCTGTCACTCTGACTAAACGACGACAGAAGATTTTATGTGTTTTCTGGTTGTTTGTGTTTTCAGGAGACACACCCTGAGCCGCCGACGTATCATCCCGCTTCCTCAGTGGAAGGCCAACCCGGAGACGGACCCAGAGGCCCTATTCAGCAAGGACCAGCTGGTGCTGGCCCTCTACCCACAGACCACCTGCTTCTACAGGGCTCTCATCCACACGCCGCCTCACAGGGTGGGGGCCTGCCACTCACCTCACAGCAGACTGTTAGCACTATAATCCTTGTGTAATGAATAAAGTCCTACTGTATGTGAAGACCCTTTACAAATGATGAAAGTGTAGTAGTGTATTAGTGGAAAGCTTTCTTACCTTTCACTGTCACAGCACTGGTCATTTTTAGCGGATGCTTCTTTTTTTTCTACGACACAACACGATAATCTGTAATCTTTTATTTCAACTAACTGCTTTAGCGGTGGTGTATTTCAAGTTTATTTGCTGGGTAAAGTGTAGCAATTGACTGTAATGAGAAGCCTGCACATCCTCTAATCATTTGTGATGTTTACAGCCTCAAGACGACTACTCTGTGCTGTTCGAGGACACATCGTATGCTGATGGTTACTCCCCTCCGCTCAATGTGGCTCAGCGCTACGTGGTGGCCTGCAAGGAAAACAAGAAGAAATGACCAGAAAGTTTATACAAGATGCCAGATGATAAGGCTTAACTTGGAACTTTTCATTAATATGAAATGACACTAATTTCCATTTGGATCTGAATTGGAATTTTGTCCTACAAATGTTGTATTATCGGTGTTTCATTGTTTGGAACAGTTTGGCCAACCAAATATAATATAACAGGGAAAAGGTACACTGTCTGATTTGTATTATATTTTTGTATTGAGATATTGAAGTTCTATGTGAAGGAATATGTGACTTTGAACATTATTATGGAACTCAGATGTGGGGATTTTACATATCTAATAATGTCAATTGCTCCACTGTATTCTGTTTCATTGTCTGGCTGGTGTTCTGATATTATAGTTCAAATAACATGTTTTCATAACAATGGGTTTGTAATAAAATAGTTTTTTTTTATATGTTGGGCTTTGTACTTGAAGGCCAGTGTAAAATACTGCAGTTCAGTGCTGATAAGTATACAAAATGTACACCAAACACTTAATTATGAGATACAGCTTTCTACATCCACGTTTCTCAACTGTAGTATTGTTTATGAACGCTGTATCTGACGCTATGTGTCCGTTGATGGCCTCGTGTGGCCTGTTCGGAAAACAGACATACACTTCTCAGCCACGATAACTAGATAACATTGCAACCAATCAGTGCCGTGATTACTCAAGCTCCGCCAATCAAAAACACGATTGGTAATCAGTTCTTGAGAGCGAAAACAATAATGGCAGCGGTGAGTTGTGTGAATTGTGCAAGTGTACAATTTTTATAATAATGTCTAATCATTTTAATAAAATGGCTGCTTGTGAACAGCCAGTATACAGTTATGTTGGTACAGGACCGTCGAAGGTTTGTTGCGATTTTCAAATAACTTTCCAAGTTAAACAACTTTCTTTGTTGTGGTAGCCAGTGAAGTGTCAGATACCTAGATAATAGCCCACACATTTTGTTATTTATGTTAAGTGATGATTTAAATTAATTATTAAACGTTCTATGCATAATGGACTGGTATTCTATGATATTCTATTAAAAAAATATGTAACTTCCAAAGCAAAGAGGTAAACGCCAACAGGTATACTGTCTGTGTATGTGTGTGTGGGAGGGGGTGTGTTTCTGTTCCTGAACGTCGTAATAATTCATCGCTAGCCAGGCGTGCAATGCAGTAATCTTCAGGTTCTGTTGTTTTGGGGACTTTTTGTCTTCAGCGAGTAAAACACATAGCCTACTCCGTTCGATTATCAATGCAGATAAAAGGTGTCTGTACATTTCAGAACATATCCTGCTGCTGTTGTCAGGGGTCACCTAAGGGCGCATTCACACGAGCTTTTGGCGCGGCCCGAGTAACACTTGAGCCGTTAGTTCTGTTCGTTTTGATGATGTATACGCTGTTTTCTTTTCCGAACTCAGGTTATTTTCCCTCCTTTTTGCGTCGATGCCTAGCGACATTGGCTGCACGTTCCTTGTGTTGATGTAAAT
>JAODLI010026991.1:0-20562 GCA_027575585.1 Percopsis omiscomaycus | reverse complement strand
AGAGAGAGAGAGAGACAGAGAGAGAGAGAGACAGAGAGAGAGAGAGACAGAGAGAGAGAGAGAGAGAGAGAGAGAGACAGAGAGAGAGAGAGACAGAGAGAGAGAGAGAGAGATCACAACTAGTGATATTTAGAATTTCATAAAAGAGATCGAGGGCATAAATGAATGAATAAAGAATACTAAAATGTAGAAAACTGCACTGTGAACAAGAAGAAAAGGGAGAGTGTGTGTGTGTGTGTGTTCTGCAGTCTGACTCTCGAACAGACAGCAGCCCCTCGTTCAATTCTCATTTACTCCTGAAATCAATCTATCACCTCTCTCTCTTTCCCTCGCCCACTGCACCCTCTCTCTCTCTTTTTCTCTAATAATTTTCTCTTTCTTCCCCTCCGCTCACTTATTTTTCTTTCCTCTGACTTCTGTTCATCCTGCTCATTCTGTTTTTTTCCTCTTAGGCCTTAGACCCCGCGCGCTCTCTCTCTCTCTCTCTCTTTCTCTCTCTCTCTCTCTCTCTCTCTCTCTGATTGCATGTTTGTTTTGGCGGTTGGGAGAAGAATCGCTCGCAGGTGACCCAATTTCTCTGTTGATTTTACCCAAATTAATATCTTGTCTTGTTCCGGAATGAATTCCAAATGAGAATCATGTTCAAATTGGAAATTCACTGATCCGTTGGAATGAAAAAATGTTTTGTTTTAGTTTGTCTCTCTCTCTCTCTCTCTCTCTCTCTCTCTCTCTCTCGCTCTCTCTGTCTCTCTGTCTCTCTCTCTCTCTCTCTCTCTCTCTCTCTCTCTCTCTCTCTCTCTGTCTCTCTGGTCTCTGCAGTCCCGGGCCGCTCGGGGGTCGATCTAGGCTGATCCTGATATTGGGACGAGGCAGATTCCTTAAGTATTAGAGCTGGGGCACAGCTACACCCATCTCCACGCACCGTTCCTATATTAGCGCTAAGGTTAGCATCCTATACTAGAATTCCTGTTCTAAAGGTACATTAAATCTGGATGCCGACTCTATGTAGCAGCTGCAGCGTCTGTTTGCAGGACCTTCTCCTCTCCACCAGCAGGGGTTATCTATGTCATTACTCTGAAGAAAAAAAAACTCTTCGCAGGGGGGGGGGGGGGAGACTCCCTGAGCGAGCAGAGGAAGAGGAGCGGTACCGCAGCCCCCTCCCTACGCTACCACCCCCCATTACAACCCCCGCCCCGCCAGCCACTGCGGACCGAAACGGAATTCATCACCGCGCACCAGTCTGTAGTCTGCAGCGACAGCATCTCAGAGGTAAAAGAAAATACACGTATGTGTTGTATCTGATAGAACAGAGTTACGGGACAGAGTTACCATTTTCCTGGATTATGATTTACCAGAACATTGATGTCTGTTGTCCAGATGGTTTTGATCGGGATGCTGGCAGTTATCCGGTTTTACCACTAAGACTGGTTAAGCTCACTTCAAATGACCAACAGCCAATTAAGAGCAGGGGATTATCCCTAGGCATGCTGGGATACATAAATGTTTAATAACGTCTTAGAGCGATGTGTTACGACTACTGGCCTGCCCGTCTCTCCTTTTATACCTCCCGCCTTCTCTCTGTCTCTCTCTCTCTCTCTCTCTCACTTTGTTTCCGGAAACAGTCAACCAGACAGGATGTGAGGTTAGGTTAGGGGTCAGAAGGTGTCAAAGTGATCCTACAAGGCTGAGCTGTAGACCTCAGTCACAACTCTTAGACCCTGATACGCCGAAACTTTAACTTGCAACAATGCATTTCAGGTTAATACGTAGTATTTAGAGTCAATGTAACTATCTAAATACATAAACCATTACAAGGAATGTTAGCTGGCAAGGTGTGTAATAATAAAGCCAACAGAAAAAGCAGAAGAATCTAAAAACTAGAAGGTAAGAAAGATGTTTATGGTCAGTTTGCTATTTTGTGTGTAGCGCCACAAATCCAGCAGATTAAGAGTTTAAAGCTGTACAGCGCTAAGCAAAAACTAAACGCTTTGATTAAAGGCAGATCATTTTCTCATGTGTAAAAGACATCACTCTGCAGTGTGTGGAATGTGTGTGTGTGTGTCAGTGTGTGTCTGTGTCAGGCGTAGGCAAGAATGAGCCCAAACCACTGTCAATATAATTCAGTCAATTCAGAATTATGGACTGTGTTCTCTGAAAACACACACACAAGCTGGGAGAGATCGATTACACATGCCCTCCCATTCCGAACAATATTGACTGCGCATGCGTGATCTAATCATGATGAGGTCTCACACACACACACCAAGGTAACAGTCCACATGTTATGCTATGCTTACCCAGAGCCAACAGTGTGTAGGTGTGTAGTGCCTTGCTAAGAGGCTCCTCAGCCATTCATTCATGAAATCACACACACACACACACTCTCTCTCTCTCTCTCTGATGACACCTCATTATGGACTGGACTGCATTTATATAGCACTTATTTGTACCAAACAGACCACCCATTCACATACCCATTCACACACCGATGGTGGTGTCTGCCATGCAAGGCGCCATCCAACACATCGGGAGCAGTTAGGGTTAGGTGTCTTGCTCAGGGACACCTCGACACTTAGACAGAAGTCAGCAGGTATCGAACAAGCAACTTTTTGATCGAGGTTTTTGATCGCCAGACGACCTGCTCTACCCCCTGTGCCACTGTCATTATGTAAAGCTCTATTGACAACACACACATACACGTACACACGTACGTGCTGTACTGTATACTGTGATAGCAACACACACACTATGTATCTGCTAAAAGTCAGCTTACTCTCAGACATCTGAGTGCACAGTGTGTGTGTGTGTGTGTGTGTGTGTGTGTGTGTGTGTGTGTGTGTGTGTGTGTGTGTGTGTGTGTGTGGTTCTAACAGAAAGGAGCATCTCTACACAATGATGATCAGATGTGTAGTGTTCTCTTCTTCAAAACAAACACACACACACACATAAACACACTTTCACTCATTACCAAATATTTCTGTTATCTGTACTAAGCTGGTTTGAGTTTGGCAAAAGGATTAACACAAACACACACACGACTGCTGCCCTTTTCGGATGATGGTTAATCCAACAATCCAACATGCCATCCAACATCAGGCTGCAGTGAGGATGAGGATAGAGGTGATGATGTAACCATGGACACCACTGTGTGTTAGGTTAGCAGGAGGGGTCTAGCAGCACTAGTAGGCTACTGCACTGTAACCCATGTACACGCACCAAATATGTAACCAAATATTACAGTACACTTTTACATAAACCGTCTCCATAACGTATGTGCTATTGCATTTTCATGTCATCTTACCCACTTCTTAAACAGAACAGGATACATTCAGAATACTTTATTCTGAATATCATTATTATTTACACTTCACAATATTCAATATCCTGCATCAATTCTAAATATTGTAATAATCAGTATATAATAATATTACAGTACATGAGGTGCATGTAAACAACATAGGTCAGTCTCAGTCGTGGAAATTAAAACGTGACTTCTGTCACCTTAATTTGGCATAACCCCTCTAGGTCTCTCTCTCTCTCTCTCTCTCTCTCTCTCTCTCTCTCTCTCTCTCTCTCTCTCTCTCTCTCACTCTCTCTCTAAGGATAACACAGGCGTGATCTGGTACGCTGTGTCACGGGTTTGCGAAAGTGAGAACAGCCTTTTAAACAGAGGTAACTAAGTTACGGTTGCTAGGCAATCTGACAGTCCACCAGAATGACCCAGAATGCCATTGGGCCTACAGGGTGTTTCCTGCTACCTAGCTGTCAGTTGAACACAACACAAATACTGTGGGACAATACTGTCCAATTTTGTTTGACTAAACCTGTTCAGTACTATCTAATACTGTCATAGCCTGACAGTATGATGGTAGTCTAATACTGTATAATACTTAGGCCTACCGTTCAAGCATCTAATAATGTGTAATAATCTCTAATAATTTCAAACAAACCAGCTCTCAAAATTGTCTAATATATCTACACTGACATACCAATCAATATAGAATAGAATAGAACAGTATTTAGCAGAGCTGTAGCAGAACAATGTGAAAGAAGAAGAGTCTCACCTCGCAGCGCGGAGACATGTCATTGGGTCCACTGTCCTGCGATAAATCCGTCCAACGTGTCGCCATTATGTCATTTCAAAAGTCTGAAGAAAATTCCATTAGAGTTAATCCACACCGACTTGACCCGTCATGTCCGCTAACGACAGCTTCTACAACCGACACAAGACAAAAGTTACCAAGAGAGATAGAGGTGTCCTCTAGCCCTCAGGCTTAGACACAGCAATATTCTCTTTCGAAGACAGTGTTACATTATGTTTATTGTATAATGATATAATGTATAATGATGGACATGATGTTTGCATGGTGGCGTTATATGAAATATCTGTGTGATGCTTCTTGTATTTCGTTTTCTTCTCTTGTATAGGCTTTTGAACACAGTTTAACTGCTGCATATGGTTAAATATGAATATGACTGTGTTCATATTACCATCATCCTTACATGGTGTCTGACAAATCTAACGTTACCATAAAGTGCGTAAAAGAGGTTTGGTCCTGAACGTCTGGACCGTCACCATCATGAAACAGAGTGAGAGAGAGAGAGAGGGAGGGAGGGACGGAGAGAGAGAGAGAGAGAGAGAGAGATAAAAAGAGAGAGAGAAGTATTCCCAGTAGACCTATTGATCGCCCAACAACCTACCTGCTACAAATCCAGAACAAAATCCGAAATATGAAAAGTATCATGTCCTCAGGCTGTGTCCAACCAGAATAAAGTCCACAAGACAAAGAGCCTCTGCTGCTCCGCGCTTCTACCTGTTACGAGACATCATGGCACCGCCCCGCCGGGCGCAGCAACACGACGAATCAAACCCTTATTTCCTTCATTTCTTCTTTTAATTCTGCAATATTTCATAAACATTAAAATATAAAACAAGTGTGTGTCCGTTTATGTGTGTGTATCGCTCCGTGATGGGAGCTGCTCTGCAGCCAGTTGTTTCGACCAATCTGGGACCGCGCTTAAAGTACCGCCCCTCCGCGGGCCCTAGAGAGGTTTGGTCCAATCAAACTCGTCGGACCAATTTGTATTTTTAAAGCCAGCCAATGGGACAGCACGCTATTACGTAACGTTTATAGGCGAGGCTGCTCCATACTGGTCCAAGTCAATTAACCCTGTCAGTAGTAAACACATGCACGCGCGCACACTCTTTAAAATATTGCATAATGTGTTTACTTTTTTTTTTTCACTATAGCCAATAGTTTTTTTATACTATTGTCTAACAATTACGTAGTATTATTCATTTACAGCCCTTTACTTTTTAAGTGTCAAAACACGTAAACCACTATCATCTCATAAAGCTTCTTAACTTTATTAGGAAGACACATTATGTCCACCCTGTCATGCAGAAAGATGCTGAGAGGGACAAAGGGCATAGTGTTTGTCTTTCAGGACACTCCACCAGGACAATGAGAAAGGACAAAAGCACATTTTGGGCCATGCTGTCTTCAGAGCAGCCATTGTCTGAAGACTTCACACACAATGCGAAAGAGCTGGTTGGTTAAGAGGCTCTGCATAATGTGATGTTTCATATTCTAATAACCCCAATAACAAGGGGGAGGTTAGGCTTATCCTTAAGATAGTTATTGCTGCAATGTCATATATAAATATAGGTGCATCACCTATACGAATATAGGTACATCAGATACATTTGTATTATATGATTACAATTAGGACATTTAGCAGATACTTTTATCAATTAGGACATTTAGCAGATACTTTTATCAATTAGGACATTTAGCAGATACAAGTTAGGCATCTTGCTCAAGGATGCTTAAAGGTAGGCCAACTCTGGGGCTCGAACCCACGACCTTCCAGCTGGGAGTCCAACACCTAGACACTAGACTATCCTGTCACCTGATTATTGTGTATCTATCTATCTTCACCATAACTGTGTTATTTTGCATTTTTTTCTTTTCTTTATTGGTTTGATTTTAAGAATACAAAGTATATTACTGTGTATTTATAAGGCTGTGAGTTTGATTTGTTGCCAGACAACTCCCTGAATAGAACGCAATGTCCTTTCTAACTGGTAGAAGAAAATGTGTCAGTAATGTTCTGTTTCTGTTTAGTTATAGTATCCAAAGTTTAGAGGTTAGGTTAGAAATAAATTTGATTTAGAAAGCATCCACTAGGTATAAATAAACTCCAAAAACTAGCATATCATTTCCATTGTTCCACCTGATTTCTGTTGAGAGTTACCGAAAGATGTGTTATAAGTTGATAAAGTGATCTGAAATGACACCTTACACAACCTGTGAGGGCATTCATTATACATGGTTTCTTCCCTATTCCTTTTGTATATGTTAGGTTATTTTCAGAATGACACTATTCTGTATATGATACAGGTCATGTAAACAGCATGTATCATGTTCTGAATAACACAGGTGGGGTGTGCTGATATGATGTCGGTAGTATTGTTGTTACAGTAACTTTACTGTAGTAAAAGCATTTCGTTAGACATGCTTAGTCATGTGTTGTGCTGGATCATTTGAAAAGATCGGCATTGGTCTCAGGTCACCATCGACCAATCAGAACGATGCTTTTCTGTGAGCCCCTTTACTTAAGATTACACTCCTGATTGTGTGTGAGATGAGGGACTGAATTTGAACCTGCTACATGGTGCCCCCTGCTGAAATAACATGACATCACATTTGTTTGCCAAAAGACATGTATTACGTAATACTCCATATCAGCAGCATTACAACAGTATTGCAGGTCACTTCAAGATAAATACACCTGTTTATCGTTAAAGAAATCACTTTAATCAATTAATCAATAAATGAAAAGAATTAATGGGACATATAATTATTTTATGGACAGGAATTAATAATAGGAAAATATAAATAAACAGAAGGGCTGGTGAATGTAAACAGCTGTTGGGTTTGTATCCAAAGCATAGGTAAGCTATGTGTACCCAACAGGTATACCCAACAGAAAGTCAAACTTTATATTTCGCCTTCCCCGTTTCACTGATCACACAGATATGCTGAAGGAGAGAAGAAGATTGATTTGTGTGTTAAATCATGTCAATTATGCAGTTAACTTCAACACCATACAAAGTCATTTAAATACGTTTTAACTAGCTGTGCAGACAGTCAGACCATGAGTCAAATAGGGGCTGGGGTTGACTGAGTCAGGGTGCAGCGAGTCATGTGAAATAAGACAGACCGTAGGGTGACACAGGTGAGACAGGTGTTGCAGTAAGGCAGGTATTGCCGTGAGACAGGTACAGTACTTACATTCAGGTCTCTGAAGTATTCGTTGTAGTCCAGCGCGTATCCAACTACAAAGCGATTTGGGATTTCAAATCCAACATCTGGCATGAAAAATACATTGACAGATTTAGTTTTTGAAGCAATCGCTGTAATCATTATTTATATAGAGTACTTATTGTTGTTTTGCAGTCATTGGTGACAATGTGTATACATTTCTACTAGTGTTTATGGTTGTTTACATAGTTTTTTGCTATAAACAGAAGCGGTTCATAGCTTGTAACCACACAAGGGGGGGTCCCAACCTATAAACAACTTCCCTTTATGGGTTTTGGGTCGTGGCTCTGCCCAGGCCAGCTGACAGTCTTGCCTGGGCTGAGATAATCTTAGATGCCCCCCGCACCCAGATCTTTCCTTTTCCCTTGCTCTTCCTCTCCTCTGCTCTTCCTGTCCTCCGCTATTTTTTCCACAAATAGGCCTATTTTAAATACAAATAAAAAATTCTTCCATAATTTAATGAGGGCCCAGTTCTGGGCGCCCCCCCCCCCTACCCTGGGCCCGAGACAACAGACCCTTTTGTCTCTCCCTATCGTGGCGTGGCTCTGCCACGGTCAATGAAGCCTCTTCCCCTTGGAGAAGGGAGACAAAATGTGACCAAAATACTTACAGTCTGTCAGCCCCTCAGCCATGTTAGGAACCCTCTTCACCAGTAAGCTGATAAAAAACACACACAGCATATTAATGCTGGACAGTTGCCTTTGAACTGAACAGCCGACAGTACACCAGACAGCCTGATATCTGTCAGTCAGATGACTGTAGTTTGCTTGCCGGCTGAAATGCGGACTCACCCTGCGACCTTGACCATCTTGGGGTGAAAGGTCATCACATGCTGCATAAGGGTCTTCATGGTTTTTCCGGTGTCAATGATAGCCTGAGGACAGACAGGAAGACAAACAGAAATGAAAGTATCTAGGGAGCGAAACTCCAGTACTTGTGCTTCCTGTACCACTACCTGCTCCTTAATATTTGTTTTTCCTATAAACCCTACCTGCTCCTAAATACTTGTAGATTACTTACTGTAAGTCAATCTAGATAATGTAATGAAAGAAATTGACACAGACACAGTAGGCCTACATCAGGATAATCAATAATGAAAATAAAACTTACCTCAACAATCAACACATTCTGTAAAAAAGAAATAATTGCAATTGTGAATCAAAAACATTTATTTTATACATTGCAACGCTCCTCATGCAGAGCAAAATTGAAACACGAAGGGTTGTTTCTTAGAAAAGGACTTCTCTTATAGACTGTAGCTATGGCAACAATCTGGGTGCTGACATTCCATGTTTTAACAGAAAGACTTTTCATTCTGCACAATAAAGGCGTTTTTGTCTGCAGAAAGTTTCAAAAGTTATTTTGGTAGCTCTGGTACGTGAAGCACTTTGTGAGAAAGGTGGAGAGAACATAGTTCCTCCACCTTACCACAGTTAAATAACACTCTGAGAATGCCTATTGCATGCAAGAGCCAAATACTGTACATACTTTCCCATGCCCGTACACACCTTTAAATGCTCAAACATACTTTCTACACTGGTACACACCTTTCCACGCAGGAAGGACAGATCTCTGCTTCCTATGATATGCAGGTCTTCTGTGGATTGGTCGTTCTGAGGAGAGAGAAAATTTCCAGATTGGTCGGAGCTACTTGTAGTTGTGAGACCACCAGCAAATAGCTACCTACCAGGTAGCTCTTGAGGCGGATGAACTCCACCCTAGTCTCCAGGTATCTGTTAGAGCTGCGACCCAGAACCTTGATGAACTCAACCAGGTCAGAGCAGAACTTGTAGCCTCCCTTCAGGACACAAAGAACCACAAGGTCCTGGTTTCCAACGTCCTCCATGATGTGTCGCGCTAAGCGCTCAATCCTAAAGGACAGAGTGCACTGTGGTACTTCTGTTGCAACATAATGTTTCCAGCAGATACAAGATGCTTCCACTGCAGCACATACACTAGGTTAGTAGTGCTTTAACTTCCCTGGAGCCGATAAAAAAATGAGTACTTCTGTTATCACCATTCATCATCATTCACATGTGTTACCGGTCCATGATGACTCCATGTGGAATGTATACACTCTCTATGTCTTCATGGTAGTGCTCTGGGTAGGTAAACAGGTCCAAACTGTACCCAGGCCAGTCCTCTTTTATCTGGGGAAGAGAACAACCTTAAAGAAACCAAGGAATGGAGGAAGCTAGGATATTTGTATAAGCAGCACACTGTACGGTATATTAATGTTAAAGCTGCATGGGATAACTTGGCTAATTGGTGGTCCAGTCTGTTTGTGAGACGTTCTATAACTGCAGCTGTGTTATTTTATAGCTGCACTCTTGATTTGATTTTTCAACCTTTCAATTTCTTTTTTCCACTTATTTTTGCTGTAGTTGCAGAAATCACGCTGGACGTAGCGCAGAGGAGAGCAATGTCTAAACTCTATTCCTGATACATTGCAAATCAAATATGAAAATAATTCATATCAATTAATATTCTAACATAAAAGGTTATCCAGCTTTAAAATCAATTCATGCCGGTTAAAGTTTTTGGGTTGAATATATCACTATAACTAAAACTACTATCTGTAATTTTAGAGAGAATGCACAATATAGCTATGTAGTTCTAGAAATAAATGTGTGTTTACAGTATGTTGGACGTGAAAACACACTGTAATAAGTTAATGTTATTGGTTATTGCGAGCTAATAACTAGTGGATCAATATGCCTTTGAGCATGGCACAAAATCTAGCAATATATAATTGAAATGACATATAGACCCTCAAACCTCCTTACTCTAATACTATGATAAATGAAAACGTGGCTATGTGTGAAAACATGGTAAACAAGGTAAAGAACAGGAAAGTTTAGAGAAAAACATATCTTACCACAATTCCTCCTTTATTTCCTCTGGACTCCATTCTCTGTGCTGAGGTCATGGGCAGACACTTGTAAATTCTGGAAGATCTTCACAAATCTTGAGCAAACTTCACACAGGATTAAACCAATCTTAACAGTAAACACAAAAATTATTCAATTCAATTATTCTCATTATTCACTAACAAGAAAGTAAGGTTTGTAGCTGCAGCTAAACTGAGATGTTCACAAAGGCCTGGCCAGCATTGGTCTGCATGGCTCACATGACCTCTGGGTCACATTTTAGCTATTAGTGTTTTGGGCTCTTTTTTTTGTTTTTAAGAGAGAGAGATATCAGCATTCGAACAGGCCTTAATGGTCGGCATCGTGGTTTTAATAATGCTGCCAACATGTTACTACACTGAGTTAATAATTATTTGGTTTTGGAAGAGACATACAGACAGACAGACAGAAGGAATTTGATTAACCTCTCACTTTAACGTTATATTTTTCTTCTTACTAGGGAGAATTTGCACACGTATGTACTGCCATCTAGTGGTCAAAGTTAAAACTGAATCTTACCAGAAAACAAAAACATTTTTTAGTGAAACCTGAAGAGAACATGCCCCTCCCTGAGTTTGTGGCTCTCCTCTCTACTCATCCCCCCACTGTGCTCCAAGGTTCTCACCATTCACTTCCCTTACAGTTGTGTTTCAAACATGGGTGGGGATTTCCTCGAGTTCCCTGTCATCTCATCTTTCGCAGAAATGCAAAGAAAACAATACAGTATATAACCTGCAGCATGTGACACCAAGTTCTAGGGAAACAAGTTTGCCATGGGTGAAATATCAAAGACATTTTCAAAAGGGATGTCTAGCATAGAATGAAACTACACTTTACAATGTCACAAAGACTTTTTCTTTAGATTGACTTGTTGACATTCCGGTATTCTATGTAGTTCATAATGTAACTGGAGAAGACGACGCACCCATAAAACAACATTCATGTCCTGAATAATCATGATTGGTATTTGTGTGGGTGTGTGTGTGTGTGTGTGTGTGTGTGTGTGTGTGTGTGTGTTTGTTCTGGCAGTTTGACTTTGTACTTTTGTTCAGTAAGGTGACAGAAGGTAATATGCATATGATAGATAGATACTTTATTAATCCCGCAGGGGAAATTGTCACAGCAATGTTACAGCAGCACAACACACAGTAATGACAGTATAAAATAAAAATAAGTGAAAGGTCCTATGAATAGTAGAAAACCACAACGTTGCCTGCCATGGCAAATAGTGATTCTAGTGTTAATTAAAATCAACTTTGTACAGTAGCTAACCCACTCACTGTACAGGCAGTGTAGCATATTTGGAGTTTACCTAGTTGTTTGTAGCTCTGTTTATTTGTTAATTTGGAAGGTATGGTATTTATTTATGGTATTTGACCTAATAGCGTACACCAAGCTGTCTATGGTTGGTCTCGGTCATGTTTTTATACTATACAGTACAATGATGAGTGTATGCATTGGAACATGTCTGTGCATGTATGTGAACAAGCATATTTGTGTTTAGGTAAAGCAGGAATGACTAACAAACGTCACACGCTAGGATTACAGTATTTATAATCTAATTACACACCAATGTGTAAGTATACAACTGTACAACATACAAGGACTTCATTCAGGCCATTGTTGAGAATAGAATAATGACAGCCACATAGCATTTTCATCTAGCTTGAGAAATAGATACCCAGTACACACATGCAGCTTTGTGCTAGCAACACTAAACTACTGCAGTGTGTCTGTAGAGTAGAATACTGCTGTAAATGCGATTTTACATTGTGCAAGTAGCGTGTAGATTTGTTTTATGCTATGACAGATTATTTTCTCTATCCCTTCAGAGTTTGTAAACCTTTAACCAGACAGTCCAATAAATCTATGGTAAGATCAAAGATCACTGGTTAATGACACTCAATGTTTTTATGTTTTCCCCTGTCTGGCAGTGTTTATGTGGATTAGTGATGTGTCATTTTGTACTCTCTGCCTGTGCCTTCCTGTCCCGCTGATGGCATGCTGGGACCCTAATATGGTCATAGCCCAAATGTGTCCTCTCCCTTCCTTTTCCCCAAACACACACACACATTATGGTGGTTACACCAAAACAGCTCTTTCAGGAGCCACGATGCATCTTCATGCATCTATTTAGAAGCACCTGACCGATTACAACCCACAGTTCATGTCAACTCGGAGGAGAATATGAAGGACAAAGCAAGCTGTGAATTATATGTAGATTTTATTAGCACATCAAACACAACAACTGCTTATTCAATTTTTCTGTTAGCTATCAGAAAGAAATCATACAAGTTGTGTTAATGGCAGTGCATAAGTGATATACATAAAGCAAAGTGACAAGGAATTATACTGAACTACAAGTCTATGATTCTACATCATGCAAAGAGATCGTACAGACTAGGATGGTTAATGCCCCTTTTTAAATAACATACTGTGAGTCAATGGCGACTTCCATTTGAGACGAGGGGCAAGTTGAGGAAGTCTACCAGAGTCATACAGACAGAGAGTTTAACGGCATTCCTGGCCAGCTCGCCACGTCACGGCTGCACACATAACACGGTCTTAAGTGTGATTTTTTTTTTAAACCCTGACCACGTCTGCATCACATGTCTGGTTTGCATAACAAAACAAAGCAATGTCAATATTCTCTGCTTATGTCTCTGGTGAGACCTCCTCCTCTTCACCCCCTCGCCTCACTCCTCTCCTGCTCTCCATTGGGAGGAGGCCAGGGCCCGGGCCAGCTCACTCCTCAGTGGGGGCTGACATCTTGAGCAGGCTGTCCTTGTCAAACCGGAACAGCCGCCAGCCTTCGTTCTGAGAGAGGTCATCAGCTCCCCTGCGCTTGTAGAACTCGATAGACGGTTTGTTGTCCTCGGCCACAATGAAATGCATGCTGCTACAGCGAGTCTTCACTGCGATCTGGAAGTCGGGGTCAAAGGGTGAGCATGTTTAACACACAGGGAGTATGCGTGTATGAACCTTCAATTGTAAAGCAATATACTTTAGTTAATACAGTAGTTACCTGTGCAATGGCGATTAGCCATATTCAGCCTATTCTAATCTACATGTAAACCTCACCTGCAAAACTAAAAACTTACATGACTCAGGAGCTTCAAGATCTCTGAACCGATGCCAAACCCTGGACAAAGATGAGCGGAAAGGGCAACTGTAAGTACAAGGAACGACAAATGTGGAAAACTAATGCGGCCGATTAGAGCCAGGACAACCTCTGTACTCCTCCATCACAAAGAAGTCTTCCAGGTAGAGAAGCTTGCCGATCCAGGGGTCGTATGTGAAGTAGTACATGGCAAACCCGATCACCTTTGGACCTGGAAAGAGTTATGCGGTTATGACAACACGCAGTGATGAAACACTCGTAAAGGGGGGTTATGTTTCAGGGGCGGATCCAATTATTTAAGTGAAATGTATTAGCATAAAAACAGTGTTGCATGTTTACAACCCACATATGAGAACTGCCCCACACATGCCAACAAATGAAAGTCTGTGCTGTAAACACACACACACTCATTATACTGTCAAACTGGAACACACATTTGTTCTATTTAATGCAAGGGGAGGAAACAGGAGGAATGCATCTCATTTTACAAGGGCAGCTATGCCTCAAACTCTGCATACTTTTACATGATGACACCTGTTAGGCAATGAACAAACTTTGCTACACAACGAAAAAGGTTCGTTACACACCGTCGACGTTCTGTTGTCCACTTTCTGCCACGACACAGTGGTAAAACGGGTGCTCACCAAAGCCGTCCTCTAAGAGATCTGTAATAAAGAGTTTATAAACTGTATATACTACGTCAACTACTTAATAATAAAATAAAAACAAACACACCGTAGCTCACCTTTTTCCGTCAGTATTACTTGGTCTTCCATTTCTTCGAATTTAGCAAGTTCCTGAAATAAAAACATACCATTCCATGAGCTGACATTCACTATCACTACTATATAGAAATAGGCCTACCACACAAACTTTGATAAGAAGTCTGCAAAGTCACGAGGATGTGGCAAGTGACCGAAAATGGCCAGAAGTGAGGAAAGAAATTATTTCTGACCAAACAAATTTGTTCTCACACTCCTACATCCTGCGGAAGCTTTTTAGAGGCCTAGTCACCGGTGGTTCAACAGTTGAAGTTAAACGTTAATTCGGAGTCTCACTTTATGTTGCGACGGAGAACGGATACCCGTAAACAATGGAGTTCAAGTTCAAGGACTTCATGAGAAGTTATGTGGCACTTTCCAAACCTATCCAACTTTTAAAAATCTAACATGGTAAGTATTGTACTAGTGATTGTAACAGTTACTGAATTCAGGCCTACCTTTATGAGTCGTAATATGTCAGACACATCCTTGGGTTCTGCTTTACGTAATTTAAACATATCCATTTTCTTCTTTTACTCTTCTTTCCTTTTCTTACAAGTCCTCTGTATGTGAAGTGAAGCAGGAGAAACTTCTTCATTCGCTTCGAGGGGGCTTACCCTCCACAATCAGCCGGGGATACGACTTTTGTCGGAAGAAGTGCATGCAGCAAAAACAGCCCTTCTGGGTCTCTATCAGTTGGAGTGAACTATCCTTTGTTTATGATGACTGTTATATAGAGCCGGGTGGGGGCAGGGAGCTTTACAGGAAATCTCCGAATTCGGACCAATCAGAGCGAGGAACAGATAAGCGTCACTGTGTCATTTGGACACCATTATAGACTTTTGTTTTTGTTCCGTAGATTTATCCCTGAGCTTTTTGCGTAACTATCTCATTGAAGATAGTTAGTTGATAATGTTGAGATAATCTCAACATTATCAACCTATTGTATTTAATACAACTCTTTATATTAACATTAGACTACGAATTTGCTTTCGTAATCTAAACGTTGTTATTTCAAAAAAGGTGTCTGTGTGGCACAAAGGTTAAATACAAACACCTTGATATGCCCCTTTCATTTGTTTGTCAGGCATCTAAGATGTGTGTTGTTGCACAAGCACGTTTTTAAACGTTTTATCTTGTGTAATTTTTGTATTCAAAAAGTGTTGTTCGTTTTTTGCCTTTAACACCAAACTGTCCATTTAATAATCAATGCAGTGCACTAGGTAATATGTTGTCTATATTCCATAATTTGAAGTTTGGGCACAACCATCAATCTATTTATTATGTGGTCTTACTGTCATAAGGACACGGTCCTGGGAGCGACACCAGAAACTTCGATACATAAATCACACAGCCTCCAGCAGGCGCTGTTTGTACTTTTCCATAAAGTCTTAAACTTAAAATGACAGGAGACATAAAACCCTATTTTGAATTAAAACCCTACTTTTATTAAAAAATTAAATAAAAGATTTAATGATTTAACAATATCTTTACACGTTATATTTATAGTTGAATCTTTATTTACCCACTAACCAGAAACCAGGGGGTCAGGCTTTGACTCGACGCAGCCGTGTTTTGTGGCGTCTGGTGGTACTGCACCCGGAAGAACCGACTCGCATACCCAATAAAAGAATGTAATCGGTTTTACTCATAATGCTACACAATTTTTGTCAGGTGTTTGTCACATTTGTTATGTCCTTGGTTTTTTTATAGATTGATTCTTTCACAGAATGCTGAATCAATAGACGGTTATTCTCCTTTCTTTGTGATCGTACTGCGCATGGGCAAACAACTTCAAAGTGGCTGCGTCAGGGTTTGAGTAGTTATCTTTTTATAGAAACCCATTCTCCATATTTATTTGCATTGATGAATCTGCGTGTCAGTCTCATAGAACTATAAAAAGAACGGTCAATCTAGGCGGAGATTAAATATTAAAAGATCTGATGTATCCGTTCTACCTTCAAAATAAAAGCGCAGAGCGCATTAATGAAAATCGATCGACTTTTAAAAAGAGAACCACTTATACAGATAAAGACAATATAGCATAGTAAATACTCAGGATACATTTTTTTATATATTAAATAGGAAGTAACACACACAAGTATATCTGAGATTTATTTTGAAGATCGACGCCGGGCGTTTTCCTTTTTATTCCAGTGCTGCAAGGCTGCTACTCACTCCAGAGAAGTGCTTTTTCTGATTCCAATTCATCCGTAGCTCGGTTCTCCTGATCTCAGAGAATTCGCTTCTGCCTGCTAACAGTCCCAACAGAAAATGCGCTCCCCAAGGTTAGTGTAATAAACCAGGCCACGATTCTCTGCTAATAGGATGCCGAACTTGCTACTTAGTAATGCTAGCTGATAATCAATGTGCTAGTATATGTGCAACAACTCATTTGTTTCCACTTTTTTATTTTGTATATACTATAACTATATATAGTATATATAGTATAGTTGTTACTATGTTGTTGGTCCATTACTATACATACGCAATAGGCTTCTCCTAGCCGTTCTATGGCTAGGAGAAGCCTACAGGACCGATGGTAATGTCCCCAGATAAAATAGAAGCACTACATAATAGTCTCTACTCTGGCTACCGTCTTTTTGGTCAACAGGTTATTGCTACAGTCGGCTGTGTCTTTGTCAACCAGGGCCTTCTCTGCAGGGGGCGTGTCTCAACGTGGAAAGGCACCTGACATGAGCGAGGGTAAGGCAGAGCCACACCTGATTTGATACTTGTTCAGTCACAAGTTTCAGCCAGTTAAAAATGTGTGCGATGTAAAGAAGAGTACGGTTCTCAAACACTGAAGGCTACATGGTTTGCTTCAGTTGACAAAGTACAATAGCCTACACAAATTCACTTCTTGATTATTCTCATCATTCTATAAAGCCACAACCAATTCAAACCATGTGAAAATCAAGAAGGTGCAGAGACGCACCACTGTCACGTGACAAATGAACGAAAGACAACCCCGAAGACCTATAGTTATGAGTCGTGAACTAGATAGATAGATAAATACTTTATTGATCCCGAGGGAAATTCAAGCATCCAGTAGCAGCATGCAAACATACATTGAACATACATTGGAATTAACCTATAACACAGTATACATACAGTATGTTAAAATTGACCTGAGATAAATCTGAATTTAGATATGCACAGAGAAATTAAAGATTTGGTGCAAAGTTGAACATTTTCAGAGAAAATTAACATTTGCATAGGATTTAAATATGTACAGAGGAATTAATAATGTGCAGAAGAGTTAAACTCTAAAAGTAAAAAAATGTGCAGGGGAATTAAACATTTGCATAGAGAATATAGAACTGTGTTAAGAAGTTAACCCGTGCTAAAAATCTATACATAAAAAAAAAAAGTAGAAAGTAACTGTAGAAATAAAAATGTATATACAAATAGAAAACTATATATTAAAAATATAAAGTGACTGGAGAATTTTTTTTTTTAAACAAATATTAGAGAACTACAAATATCCAGGAAGTGGTGCAGAGAGGGGCAGATTTGTCCATTGTCTATTGTGCCTCCTGCCATCACTGAGAGCTGTTGTACAGTCTGATGGCCAGAGGGACGAAAGAGTTCTTGAGTCTGTTTGTGGAGCAGGACTGAGACAGCTAACAACTAATCATTTCTGTTTCCTGTGCTTAGCGTAGAGCCCTGTGGCTGAGCAATACAATACATCTGTCACGTGACGAATGAACGAATGACACAAACCCGAAGACCCTGTTTCTTTAGCCTGTATATAAACTCAGTAGCCTTAGCCTACTGAGCCTATATGCAGCTGCATGCGACGACGAGTGAACCTAAGAGTCCAAGACAATTTACGCATGCGTGAAAATGAACGAATCAGTCACTGAGACAACTCATTACTCCGAGTTATATAAAAGATTAGTTCGCAAAGAGCAACACAACGCTACTGAATAGTTATTGCTGTTAGGGGCAGGATAGTCTAGTGGTCTAGGTGTTGGACTCTCAGCCAGAAGGTTGTGGGTTCAAGCCCCAGAGGTGGCCTACCTGTAAGCATCCTTGAGCAAGATGCCTAACCCCTATCTGCTCCATGTAATGGCACCATGTAATTGTATGTCGCTTTGGATAAAAGCGTCTGCTAAATTATGTAATTGTGTTATATCTATTCATTTAGACATTTTGAGTCTAAGCATGTCATTGTAAAGCGGTTACGCCCTTGGGTGCAATACTGTAGTTGTATAGCTGGCTACAAATGCACAGCCGTTAACTGCTAATCCTGTTTTGTTTCTTTACAGGAAGTGGACACTTACATGTGTCCAATGGTATGTGTTTGTAACCTATAAAAATCTTATCTAAAAACATATCTATCTAATTTGTACTAAATTCTTCTTACTTCTCTTAAAATTCTCTAGCATGACCTGACTAGTTTATCATACACTCTCCTGAAGACCCTCCTTGTCTAATTCTATTTCTTACTGTTCATTTTTGGTGGAAGCGGGGATTGTCTTGATATTAAGTTAACCTGTAACGTCCTGTCTCTTTGTACTCTACTTAAGAACTAGCAGCTGCTCGTCACATTAATTGACTTTTATTTACTTTCTGATTTCCAGAGCAAAACATGTATTTTACCCACAATGCAACATCACTTTCATCAATTTATTTTGTTTTATCTTACCTACTCTTTCATTTGTGTTTTATATTGTCTGGCATTATAGGCAACATCATTTGCAGCCTTAAAGGTGGCTCAAAGTCGCTGATTGTGAAATAAATCCGGGCAAAGATTAATTTAATACTGATTTAGTACCGCCCCAGGACAGCTATGATGCACATCTAGTATGAAACCACTGATAGATAATGTGAGATCCTAGGCAGATTGTCACAATCTTAATGGCATTATATCCTACAATCTGACATGCAATAAACATAAAGACAATATTGCACTCTCTGTCTTAGCATTTGGCTAAGATTTTAATGGGATCATCAAACTGTAAAATGAAGGCTGCAATAAACAACTAAAACAGCTAAATCAGGCTTTAGCTAGTGCCTGTCTGAGACAATATGAAGCCTAGGACATCTTGTACATTCAATGCTTTCTCTGACTCACTCACACACATTTCTTCTTGTTTTTCAGTGCGTAACAGGTTAAGGGAGATTGTGGGAGCCTCCACTAACTGGAGGTACTGAACAACAGTAGTAGTCATTAAATTATGAACACATTTTTAGAAAGAAATGTATCATACATTCATAACAAGAATGCAATCATATGTGAACAACTTGCAGCGTAATTTGATTCTTGTACTCTCCATCCTGTAGTCCTCTCATGTTGTTTTTAATGTTCTTGATTTTTAAATATATACTTAAAGTCCCCCCCGCCCCCAAAAACGCCAACCATCCCAGCTCATTGTTCATGTTTTGCAACACAACTTTGCACAACTTTCCTCCCTGTAGTGACCACCAGCAGGCGCTAGTGGACCGCATGTCTCTGTCATCCATGCTGGCCACGACCCAGAACAACCTGCCGGCAAGGAAGATGAAGGATAGCTTCCTGGAGGTCCATCTGCCCCTGGGATCCCAGCCACAGCTCAGAGAGAAGTACCTGACCTTCCACAACAGTGTCAGGTCAGTCACTCAGTTGTTACCGTTCATGATAGTGTGTTTTCTTGGTCCTGTTTTCATCTGCCTGGGTTTTTTTTTTCATTGGCTCGCCTAACATCTATTAGGAGAAGCTTGCTGTTTAAAGCCATTGGGGAATTTTTAAGTTAAAATATCCACTATATCGGGCAGGATAGTCTAGTGGTCTAGGCGTTGGACTCCCAGCCAGAAGTTCGTGGGTTAGAGCCCCAGAGTCAGCCTACCTGTAAGTATCATACCTGTAGTATGGCAGACACCACTATCGGTGTGTGAATGGGTGAATGTGAGGCAATGATATACAGCGTTTTGGGTGGCCTGTGGATTACAAAAAAGCGCAATATAAATGCAGTCCATTTACCATTTATTCATTACATATCCACCAAATATTGAATAAAAAAAATGTCAGTAACCACAATAACAAAAGTACGAGATAAACATTACATAGTAAGAAATCAGGGCTGAATGTGAGTGGCCCTAATTTCCCCGCATACTCCCTCCCCCTTTCAACTCATACTGCCCACAGCCACAAGCTAAACATTCTCACCCTAGCTAGCGGCAATGGCAGACACGCATGCCGAGTCATCCCATATATATGTATGAGCTAGTAACGGAGGCAGAGAGAAGGATAAGCCTGATGGAGGGATTCAGAGAAAGCAAATACTGTATATAAAGAGTATATAACAAAAGTGTTTCAAAAAACAGGGACCGCAATTCTCAAAGGCAAACGAGTGTTTTGCTCAGACTCAAAGAGGCTGTTTAAAGGGCCAGTGTGTAGTTTTTAGTGACATCTAGTGGTGATTGTTGCGAATTGCAAACAGCCAGTCACTCATGGC
>JAODLI010026982.1:0-20566 GCA_027575585.1 Percopsis omiscomaycus | reverse complement strand
TGAGTGACTGGCTGTTTGCAATTCGCAACAATCACCACTAGATGTCACTAAAAACTACACACTGGCCCTTTAAGTATTTTACCTTTAAAGATGATGTAGGTAGGATTTGAGAGTTACAACGAGAGCTAGCTAAAAAAGAAAATAAGATTTTGAAAATCAACAACCCAAAAATCCACCCCTCCTCCTCCCCACCCTCCCTCTGGAGCTCGTTGGTCTGCCATTGAGAAGCGTCCTTGACAAACCTGTTGTAGCTGTTTGCGCACATTCATGTGATTGACAGCCAAGGTAAATTCGCCGGACCAATCAGGGAAAAGAGGCCCTGATTGGTCTAAATTCTTTTGGGCACCGTAAAAAAATCGAAATCGATTCATATAGAGGCAGGGGCTATCAACCACAGCAGATATTCTCACAGAGCATTTCACTCACTGATAGCTGACAGATGTCTATGGAATTGCTAAGAAATTACACTAAATGTATAGCTCTTAAATCCTACAGCACCTTTAAGCTTCTATTACACTGCGATGGTTGTAGCTTGTATTACACACACCTTGGCACCAGAACCCTAAATTCTGACCCCGCCCATGTTTACATTTGAAACACAACTGTGCATGTGGCTGTAGGTGAAGGGGTAGAGAGGAGTGCCAACCACTCAGCACAGGTGTGTGAGAGGCATGCACGGTTTTAAACAAAAACAACAGCGTAACACTGTTTTCAACCACAAAAGGAATTTTGGGCACAAATAGAGGAGTTTAGACCTAAAACAAGCAAGTACAAGTTCAGGACAAGCAAAGAAGAATATACTTTCGCCACAGGAAACAATGGGAAAAATATAGTCCAGGTCTAGGTCCCGAAATTACCCTTTAATATAGCGTGACATTTTAGGCTTGGTTACAGCTGTCACTGAATGATGGAACATTGATTAATAGACGGATGTTGATGTGTTCATTACTTGATGATCTTATTCCTGGCAAGCACATTACATGATTACAATAAATGTTATAATTACTATGGCAATGCTTAAATACCTGTAGATTTGATAAGAGCTCAAAAGTCACAAGTCACCCTTGCTTTCAGTATAGGATTTAAAGTGTATTTCATTACTAATCAGGGACCAACTTTATTAGCATATGTGTTGCGTATGCTAAATTAGGAACAACTTTTAATCAGCAATGTAATTGCACTCTAGGCTAATTGATTGTTCATTTGTAAGTAGGTTTAACAGATCTCTTTTTTAGCTAATGTTATTTATATTTGGGTCTCTGGCTTGACTCTTTTAAACACACACATATTTAGTGATAAAGAAAATATATTGCAGCCTGAGAATATTATACTGTTCTATGAACTGTTTCACCCTACAGATCAGGAAAAGAATGACCTCACAGTTGACATTACCAATACTATATTATGCAGATGTTGTCTTTCAGAATACCTCAGAAACAAATCTTCGCTCTCTCAATGTAGTATACAATAATCTCTGTAGATTTGTGTGTAATTGTCCTAGAATCCATCACTGTTTTATGTATGAGTCGCTTGGTTAACACCTAAATCTAGAAGACATTTTCACTTATTATCCTCCTTACTTTTAATTTTAATTCCATATAGCTCATCTAAGGCATACTGACTATCTTTTTTTCTTTGTTCCTAGAATTTCTAAAGAAACTGGATGACATAAAGCTCCATCTGACTGGAACAACCTGCCCAGTTCACCTAGATCTATTACCTCTATTAATTTCCTTAAGGCTCTTTCTACTTATGTAACATCTGGGGGCGCAGCTGGGGACGGCGCCCCTCCCCTCCGCTTGAATCTCGTCTGCGTTGGGTCTACCGGCCTGAAGCCATCACCTAAACGCACCCCTGCAGGACACCGGGATTCCATCACCGCCAGTCACTGATCACTTATTCCGTGCACCTGTAAGAAGGGTATATAGGTGGGGTGGATGGGTTTGGGTACCGTCGGTTATTGAGAACATTTACTTGTGTGTTGCCACTATCTGTATTGTAGAGAATCATACTTTTGTGTGTATTATTATAAACTCACATCGAAACCACCTCTCGCCTGTGCCTGGGAATTAGTGGGTGGGGGAGTGGCTAGGTTTTGGAGAGCTTATGTTTGTGAATGTGTGAGTGTATTTGTGTTGTTTTTGCTTTATGTATTGTTTGGATATTAGTGTTGAGGACCCCCTTGAAAACAAGATGCTTCATCTGAAGGGGTTTATCTTTATAATAAACTTGTGTGTGATCAATGCTTGTAAATGTGACTATAGACATAATTAACTGACCAGGCTGGATATATTTTAAATGATTACAATTAGGTCATTTAGCAGACACTTTTATCCAAAGCGGCTTACAATTGCATGGTGCTAATACATGGAGCAGATAGGGGTTAGGCATCTCAAGGATAATTACAGGTAGGCCAACTCCGGGGCTCGAACCCACAACCTTCCGGCTGAGAATCCAACACCTAGACCACTAGACTATCCTGCTGTGTTTTCTGATATTTGTCTTAATTAATCAGCGATCCTCAAATGAGATGGCCTCACACTTCTTTGACACAGATCTAGAAGAAAATGTCAATGGTTTTCATTCATGTGTGGTGATGGCTCAGAAGTTTGCAGGTTTTCATTTCAACACTATACACCAAGTTAAGTTAATTAAGTATCCCAACCTTTACCTTTACATGATCAGGTTCAGGATACTGACTGACTCAACCACTGCTTTAGTGACTCTAAAATGACTAATAGATATTTTATTTTTTATACTTTTTTATACTAATTTTGACTGATTCCAACTCGACGGCTCCTGGTCTTGGACTCGACTCAGGTGGTCTTGATGACAGCTTGATGGATTACATTTTACCCTAAAGCCTGGCTCATTTGGCCCATGTGATAATCCTAATTTGCGTCCTGTTATTGCTCTAAACCGCAGGGACTGGATACTATATTTGCTAATCTTGCTCATCAGTTAAAACTTCCCACCTGAGGGATGAATCCCAGAAGACATTACAGTGACGATTAACCCCTTCTTCCCTGCTCACAGCTGTGTAATTACACCTGATCAGAGATCTTTCCGCTCTGTTATGAGGGGCGCTAAATCAATCTTTGCTAACTAACCTGAACTAATACAAACCTGATAGGACAGGCTCCGTTATCACTGGCCTGAACTAAAGCCTTGTGTGAGCTTCAGTGCTTGTGACATTTCTTGACTAATTGCAAATAATCTGTTTTCTGAAAATAGAAATAAACAACAGACAAACAGAGACAGCTGAGTGAGTGTTATGACCTCAATGCATATTTCAGTCATTCCTGTGATCCGGAGAGTTGGAACATTGTTGAACACAATGTTATATGACAAATAAAGTAAAAAGAATAATTGCTAATATTTTGTAGCCCATTCAGTTTTGCTCTTCTAATTAGTCGCTCACTAGCAAACCGTTTGTGCCCATTTATGAACAGAACTTCCCCTCGACTCCCCTTCTACGCCACTGTGTGGACAGTTGCCTTACAAATATCAACAGTGAGCTGGGAAATCAAGGGTTGGCACCTTTAGATTCTCCAGGTGAAGGGAAACTAGGTTTTGGCTTGTTTGTCTATTTGTTTACTCTGTGTATCTGTCTATTTGTTTGTTTGCTTTGTTTATTTGCTTAAATAGCATTTCTTTACTGACTCACCTACCGGGCCCTGTACCATCATGCCAACCAGCACTCTCTCTGGACTTAAAAGCTTTTCAGGGCATGTGGAAATATTTATGAATCTAAATACAGTTATTTTCCTCTAGCAACTAAGTGCCAATGGTGAAAGCAGCAGGAATCAACCTATAGAGGCACATCTGCAGACTCAAGCATAAAAGTCAATTTGGGCAGGCGAAATACTATCGACTGGTCAATGGGAGGATTCTTAATGGCACTAAAAGGAGCCTTTTCCTCTGATGGATTGGGTTATCCCATCAGCACAATATGTGATGCTACACGGTGCAGGCAAGTGCACCTATTGCATCTTCACTTGAATTTAAAGAATACATGTTCGGCACTGTGGGTTCTTAAAGAATAATTATTATTATTCAGGTTAGAAATTACACAATAGGGAGTGTGTGTTTGCGTGTGTTTGTGTTATTCTGAGGTTTTTGCATGTGCATGTGTGTGTGTGTGCGTATGAGTGTGTGCATTTGTATATATGCATTTGTTTATTTATATGTAAGCAGCATCAGAGATGCTTTTATGCAGTTCAACCACAAGGCACATTGCCCAAGGTCTGTTTTTATTGTGAATTAATTATTCTCCGCTGAAATCGTGTTCACTTTTGGGTGTGTGTGTGTGTGTGTGTACTTTGTTACTGCACAAGGGAAATGACAGAGCTGAGTGTTTATTTCCCAGCATCCACATCCAGAACCCATGTTTGTGAATGCATTAGCGCCACGGCGATAGGAAAACGCATCTGCAATGCCAATCACATTCCCTTCAGTCTGGAACACACAGGGGATGGAAAGGGGGACCCTTGCTAGGGGCGGAGGGTGGCTACACTCTGTGTGTGTGTGTGTGTGTGTGTGTGTGTGTGTGTGTGTGTGTGTGTGTGTGTGTGTGTGACATCTTAAATGTAGCTGTGTTCACCTAAAAGAATCTGCGGGCTGAATTTTAAAATACCGTCGGCACCATTGTTTTCTTTTCTCCTCCTGTGTGTATACAAGCTGTAAGCAGTCACGCAGCTGTTTCCATGGCAATAACTATCTGTGTGAGGAATTCATTAACCCTTTCACGTGGGAGGTTCCGTGTAGAAAACCCCACATAGAATACAGATAGGAAAGCAGACGGCAACTGTGCTATTTTTGAGAAAATGCCACTATTTATGAAAGGCTTCACATGTTTGTTTGTGATAGTAAATCCATGCCTGGTTAACCATTAACGTCAATTTTAAAAAAAATCCCTTCGTTTGATTTTGTCACATGCTTTCTGCAAAGACGTTGACTGTGCTTGCGAACACACTGAAAATAATTGTATTGTTGTATTGTATTATTTATGAATACAAATGCAAATCATATTTTCCTTTTTGTATATTTTTAGAAAGGTATAGCCCAAAACGACAGCTTTACCAGAATGAACAGATGATAAATGTACGGTATCACTTTAAGTATGGCTCACAGGTGGGAACAGCAGGACTGTGTCTTTGATAAAGAATACTGGAATGTGCTGATGAAATGTAGCTTGCTGAGGAGATTAATACACGTACACTACATTGTCAGCTTCTACAAACACACATACAAGAGCAAGTATGCAAACATACACACAAAATAACAACATGGTCAGTAGATGAAGTTAGCAGTGTGTGTGCGCGTGTGCGCTCGCGTGATAGTGGGAATGCTGTTACTTGACAGATTCTGGTAGCCATATGTCTTTCAGACCTCATGATTCAAACGACTGACTCCTGACCTCTCCGCACATTCAATAATTCATCACGCTGGTATCGATACATACCATGGGAATATTTCCTAAATATGCAACACAAACGTATAGGCAAGGTAAAATCAATGCTCCAAGAACTGAGAAGGGTTGGTTGTGAGTAACGGGACGGAATTAAAGGTCTGTATTTATGTTTGCCCTCCATCAATAACTGTTTAGCATCAAGTGTGGCGCCTTGCCCATTCTAATTCAGGAGCGAGCGCAAGTCATCTGACTGTACAGCTTGGTTATTTGCAAGCTGCCCGAACGCTGCCCAACACTTGGCTGTCTCTCTCAGAAGGTTGAACGGTATAGTCTCGTGGTCTAGGTGTTGGACTCCCAGCCAGACTCCCAGCCGGAAAGTCGTGGGTTCAAGCCCCAGAGATGGCCTACGTACTGTATAAGCATCCTTCAGCAAGATGCCAAACCCCTACCTGCTCCATGTAATTGTAAGTCATTTTGGATAAAATCATCTGCTAAATGACCTAATTGGACAGGTAGTCAGAATTGGGTCACTACCTGGTTTTACAGATTATGTGATATCAATTGCATAAGATTGTATTTTTGAAATATTTCACACTCCCACAACTAAACTATGCAAGACATACTGTATATTCAACTTGATTTATTAAGAGGTTTAACCTTTGCCTAACCCTAACCCTAACCTAATTATAACTATTCAGTCCATTGAGGATAAAGTAACAGGTCATTCTTTCAGAGGAATGTATCTGGGTGTCGGAGGGCTTCAATAAAGGCCCGTAAATAGTCAATGAGACGCACCTGTGTAGGAATCAACCCACACAGGTGGGTAGCCAGGATGAACAGGTATAGGGCGTATATGGGCTTGGCACGCCAATCGTGAAAGTACCCCCCCTCTAAGGCACCTCCTGTTACTGCCTTTGCGTGGGCAGGACCCTCTTGCGGGCAAAGCTGGCACCCCTTGGGCAACCGGACCAAGGACGAGCGGCAGCGAAGACCCACAGGTGACCGTCGACGCTGGCTGGACCCCTCAGGTGGCCGCACGAGGGACGGGCGGCAACTGGGACGGGCGGCAGCTGGGACCCTCTGGAGGCTGGACCATGGACAGCGGTAGCTGGGACCCCCAGGCAGCCAACGACGCTGGTGAGACCCCTCAGACGGCCGGCTTGGACACGCCGTCTTTAGCAAGGCATTCGGAAACATGTCGCGGCACAGCGGGTATAAACACAAGCATTGACTAGAGTGGCCGCGAACAGCTCTGGTGGCCGTGTCGGAGCCATAAGACGTGTGCAGTGTATGGGGTCAGAGAAAGACAGCTCTATTGCAGGTGTGTCAAAATTACAGGTTATTAACTTTTTATTTATTTACACAAATGTGAAGAATTTATCGATTATCAGATCAGCATCGGGCATATGAAGTAGGCAATAATCGGTTATCGGATCGGTGGGGAAAAATCTCTATCGTGCATCACTAATAAAAACATTACCTTGGTTTCAACCTTGTCATTGCATAGAGTACAAGTATGGGGAACGAGGAGGGGCAGATCAGAGAGATTATACAGCCGCCAGTGAGTAAGGGGGGCCCGGGCTTAAGCTCGATCGCACAGACATAGGGGCGATGTGGGGTTATTGATGAGGCCTGGTGCTTACAAAACACTGGGGCTAGATCATGGTAGACTGCCAGGCTGCCGAGAGGTCCGGGGGTGGCGGCAGAGAGGGCGGCACGGAACGGGCCGGAACCTCGGTGGACCAAAGACTTTGGGTGTGGTTAGGAGGGGCTCCAGGAGACTACACGGGAAGCCCAACACCAGGGAGGTCTGGGGATAGTCCATGATGTAGAGCGGGATAGACTGTCCGTTCAGGGCTCTGGTGACCAGGGGGGCTTAAGAGACTCAAGCCGGATCTTCAGCTGCTGGGAAACAGCAGGAAGCTCTCCTCCGCTCCCGAGTCCACCAGTGGGGAGCTGGGTTGGACTCGGCGTGGGGTAGAGAGGTATTTCCACGAGCCGGTCGGTGATTGCGCTCACTTGGACGGCCAGCACCTGTATGTTCCCCGCTAGCTCCGCCAGTTAGCTTTCCTGCTGTCCTAAGCGTGAATTATGATGGCTGATGCTCTTTTGGAGACGGTTCATTTCTGTATGCCCTTCCGCGTGCATGCCTGCTGAGTTCATTTTGGCCAGATCGTTCTGTCAGGTAAGGCGAGAAAAGTCAGGCGCAGGCACAAACACACAAAGCAGATAATAGCATTTACAATTGTATTCAATGCCGGGCAGAGACAGAGTGAGGGACAGACGATGATCCAAGCCAGGGCGGTCGTAGTGGAGAGGCACGGTACGGAGGGAGCAAGCGAGGAGAAGAACCAGGGCACAGGCAGGAGGTTAGATAGCGGGTAGGAGAACCAGAGGGCGTAAGCAAAGGCAAAAGACAGGCAGCGGTGCACGGGGAAGCCGTGGAGACAAGCAGGCTGGAGACGTGGATCGAACCAGCGGAAGCGAGCTGAGGGAAGACTGGGAGTTAATAAGGTACGGAGATAATTTGGGTAATACAACAAGATTATTATCAACAGCGAGATGAGACCAAATGTCTGGCGGTGAGCCCTCATGGACACAGTGCTCAAAAACCCACGGGCTGATTGTAGATTGGCCCCAGCTGAGCAACCTGCGCATGGGGTCTCGCCCCTGTAATTACACCATGCATACTCCGACCCACGCACACACACACACACAAGAACTGTGTCCTCACTCATTCACTACTCCCTACTCCCTCTGTAGGGATTTCTATGTAGAGGACAATATAGTGAGCTCACTGGCCAAATGAAAACAACCCTTTCGGACACTACTTAAGTTGTCGTTAGAGACGCCATTGCTATCGCACAATTCAAACGTTGCAGGTGCACTTGATTTGTCTCGTGCCCATTTCTCTACCAGCGCAATGCATGATGGTCTATACCGCTTGGTTAGTGACCATCGGTTGTACATTACTTTTCACAATGCATTTTGGGATACTTTGAGTACACTATACAGGGTATAATAAGTTATCACTATACATTCGGTCAGCACTACAAAATGGCAAGCTCACTATATAGTCTACTATATAGTGAGTAGTGAGTGATTTTGGACAAGGAGAGGGGAGAGAGAGAGATAGAGGGCTGGAGGAGAGACACCTAGTTCCGCTGGCTTGGCCGGGTAGTGACAGGTGCAGGCCGACACGAAACCACGCAAAGTGCGAGGAAGCACGCGACTGTACTCGGAGTTTAATATACTGTATATAAGCATCTTCACAGGGAGTTTTGGCTCACAGCCAATGTAGAAACCACAGTGTAAACCAGAACCGACAAAGTGACAGCCCAACCACCCCACGCTTATACCCTCCCAACAGGTGCCCGTAATGAGTGCCTTGTGATTGTGTCCCGGTGTGCTGCAGGGGTGCGTTGGGGTGGATGGCTGCAGGCCAGTTGGCTGTACACCGGCAAGATTCAAAGGGAGGGGAGGGGCGCCGTCCCTGGCTGAGCCCCCGGACCATACATATCCAATGTCAGATATGTCTTTTATTTTAGAAGCCATAGAACTTTCTTGTTTATTAATTACTATTTGTGGGAGTGGGGGCGTGGTTTAGCTCTGATGCAGGTGGGAGGGAACGTGTGGAGGTGTGATTCACGGGGCTGAGAGACAGGTGAGGGTAATTATGAATCACCTGTCTCTCTTTTAAGCAGGGAGTGAACACAGCATGGGAAATGAGACCGAGAGCTCCACGCGGAAGCTCTGGCATTGTATGACTGTATGACTGAGCGCCGGGCAGTGTTTAAGCAGAAATAAAGCCGTGCGACGCACGGATAACCTGTGTGGACAGCATGTGTGTGCCACACCATTTATTATTACTATTAATGACATTCTGAGAGAAAAAGAAAAGACATTCAGCAGAATTCATCATTATGAAAAAATGACTTATCCTTTACAGATACGTGACTCTCTGCACTACATACCAGTGTTAGGTACATCTACTGCATTATATCCCACAGTGTCCCACAATGCATTGTGTTAAGAATAATTCCAATCACTGAGCTCAAACTTCTGTCGCTGATGTCAGTCTGTGCCATGTGAACTTTGTAGAATTCTTTAAATAAAGCACTACAAAATGTTTAAGCACTGCGTCCATGACGGCTCACCGCCAGATCGTTGACTTTACGATACAGTTGGTCTCGCTGTTGATAATAATCTTGTTGTATTACCCGAATTATCTCCATACCTTTGTAACTCCCAGTCTCTGTCTTCCCTCAGCTCACTTCCGCCAGGTCGACCCACTGTTTCCCCAGCTTCCACCGCTGCCTGCCAACGAACCATGATTTTCTCAGCTCCACTACTAACTGTTTGTACTGATGATTCATCCAGGAGTTTTATGGTTTGCAACTGCTCAAACATCCACAAAGAACAATTGTCTATGGGATAAAGAAATGGGAATTTTCACTTCCGGAAACACACTAATTATCCAGTGATACTGTGATCATTTGATATACAGCCATGGAAAAAATTATGTGACCACTGCACATTTTTTCAAATATAATATAATATATATAATTGTATTTATATTTTATATATTTATATTCATATTTATATTTGAAAAATTTTTATGTATATATTTTTATATTTTGTATATTTATATTTATATAATATTATATTTAAAAATATATTTTCCATGGCTGTATTGCTCTAGCTCTATCTGTGGCCCCAAATCATGCTATTGTTCATGTTTTCAAAGTGGAATGTCTGAACCCAGCTCAACCCACAAATACTGCAAGCATTGTTGGCTGTTTAGCTTCCACAAGCAACAAATCATGCTTTCATTGGGTTTTCTACAGTACCATAGCAACAACTGCCTGGTTTGTGAGGTAATGCTTCAGAGCTGTGCGGCTTACATTTTTAAAGCCTCTGGACTCATCACCATGTTGTACAATGAAGTGGAACCTTAATTTTATCAGAGCTCGGAGGTGAACATGTACAGTAAACAGTGAGCCGAGGCTTACTCTACCCTATATCCAGCGGTGGGAGCGAGGAATTAATCACAAGACTTAAAGGGACACTTGATTTGTGTCAGGAATTAGCCTTATGGTGCAAACCAGTGTTACATAAACGTTGTTTAGGTTTGAAACTCAGAGAATGCGTGGCTCTCACACCTGAATTCTATGCCTCCCCCTCCAGATCTTCTACACATTTTAGCGTAAAAAGTAAATAAAACAGTAAATAACTGGCAGCAGGGTTGCAAGAATTAAAACCACTTTTACAGTAAAATGCTGATGAGAGTATTAACAGTTAATTACTCTTTATTTGCACTTTTTAATAAGAGGTATATTTAACTGCAGTACAGAAAAACTTTTGAAAAGCTTATTGAAAAAACAACAACCCTGAAGAACATTCAGGGCAGATAAAATAAATTTTCAGCCATATAAAAAAACTTTAAAACAAAATGTTGCATGTGTGTATTAAGGATTGTATGAGTGATTGGACTGATTGAATGACAAACTGACTGAGTAACTAAGCGAATGACCGAAGTGAATGAAATTGCAAAATGTTAAAACAAAATTCTTAAACTCTGAAACTCATTCTGGCAAATAAACTTACATTTAAGCCATATAAATAATAAATAAAGTACTTTAAGAAGTCTTGAGAACACTGAACTCTTAACACGAACAAAGACTGAGTGAATAAATGAGAAAGTGGCTGACTGAATGACTGAGAGAATTACTGAGAAAGTGGCTGAGTGAATGACTTAAGGCATAAATGAGTGAAAAAGTAAAACCAACTAAATGACCGAGAAGGAGAAGAAAAAAAAGACAGAGAAAGTTTGGTCAGAAACATGCACACCAGTAGCACGCTGGTCATTTTGTACCTGCAGCCCTGAATTGGCTGCAGGTACCGCCTCATGCTACCAGTAGTGACAATTACACTAGCAAAACACAAAACTAGAGAAGAATCACTCAGGAAGGATAAGGAGAGAGCAATTGTCTGTGGCCACCACCTGCAAAACCATTCTCTTTTTGAGGGTTGTCTTGCCGTTGCTTCTCCAGTGCATCTGTTGTCAGTATCATTTGCACAAAAACAGGTGACATTGATTCACAAATGCTTATGCTTCCTAACTGGACAGATTGCTATCCTTGAAGTTTAATTGACTCGGTGTGATACTGTGATGATTACATGTCCCCTTTTTTTGAGCAGTGTATGTTAGGGATTATGTTCCTTCTGTCGGTCATTGTTTCTGTGTTACTATGTATTGAGGGCCAATGGGCTTTTGAGCATTACACCGAGTAAAGTCTCGTGAAACGCTACTTTGCCTGTTTGTTCGTTGATTTGTTTTTCTCGTGTCCCTCACACTGTTCTCTACCCCTGCCCCTACGAACACCCCACTTTCATGCACAATCCTGTTAAACGGTGAGCTGGGAAATACCTTTAAGTATTTAACTTTTATTTTTAATGTTTTGTTTAATGTTTACTCGTGTGTCAAAAGGTTGATGTTTGAAACATTATTTTTTGTCTAGTTCAAATTTTAGCAGCTCCTACGTTGACTTATTTCAGCCTTGTAAGTGAATCTATTATCTTTAGTATTATCTCTTAACATTGTACGTATCCCTTGCAATGATCCAGTTTGTTCTACCGAATGAATAAAATGGAATCTAATCTAAAGGTATTTGATCTAATCAAGGTTATGTTCCAGGCCTTATTTCTCCACTAAAGTCTATAGTGGAGATTGCCTTTCCATAGAGGTCAGAGAAAGGTGAGGTGGACTGGACTGGACTGGTGTAGAGGACCCCAAAGACTAATAAACATGGACAAGCTTATGATGAATTGTTATAGATAAACAATATAATCAAACCTGATCATTGTCTGCTACATTCAAACAAGAATGCCAGAAAATAGGCTTAATAATATGGCTGCAATAAAAAAGTATTAATTTATCTCCATGCCCTTTTTAAATGCCCTTAAATAAATTGCATATTGTATTCTCAAATCTGAGCGTTTACTGCATGAACACACTCCAAACATTCCACGCATCTATAGGTGTTGAGAAGACCTCGACGGGCCAGATCTTCTGCGAGCATCTGCTGAAAACCCTTGCTTGTAGCTTCTGTCACAGCACGTTCCTGAAGCTGAACAACCGTGGTGGAATGTACCCAACCGCCGTCATCTCTCTGTTACTATTCTCAGTCAGCTGGGGTGTCTGGCAGTTATGAACAACACATCAGGGCAAGGGGCTAGAAGGCATCAATGCATTAACCATGTGATACTATTTATATAAGAGGAGTAAGGGTGACCCACTAACTCACAAGTGTTATGCAACAAAAAAATAAAAATAAAAAATAAAAAAGACCGCACAGACGTCTCGGGGGATCTGATGTCTTCGAAGCCAATTAGAGCCAGTTATCAGGTAACCCCGGATTAGATAGGAAGTTCCCGAGAGCAGGGGAGTGAGTGTGCCCCAGGCACATGGCTGAGAGGGAACATCCTCTAGCATGCCCCCCTTCCACACCATATGTAGCTACCCTCTACACAATCTATACAATACTGTATCTTCATTCTCAATCTGTCTGGCCCACATAAACAAACCCTAAATGCAATAACGAAATGATGCATGTGAATTGCCCTTGTTGAAACCAATGGCACAAAAACATGTTTTGGTTTGAAACTCATGAGAGCAATGCAATCGAGGGTCCCCGCACCACTCATACATACATTAGGACTGATGTCACTTGCCCAGTCGTGTGCTCAAGCACAAAGAACTTTGCTCTGAAATACTACTTTTAAATGAGGGATTTTAGGGACAAAACATTAATTCTGCTCAGGTATTACCCTTGTTTACACTACACATGGAAACACCCTGTGCAAAAAAATACTTGTGCGATATGATACTTAATCCTTTAGAATCAACATGAATCTGTTATAAAAGACACCACACAACACAAATGATGTCACCTATACGGAGGCCAATGTGCAGTCAATTACGCTGATGAGTGTCACAGGAATACAACTGATTTCCTGCGTTTACATTACTGCAGTGACCTATAGGACAGTCCGGTTGGTATTTGCGAGCGTGAACATCTATAGTCTGGAAACCACAGAGGCAAAAGGCTTCACCCTCCAAGCAAGTCCAATGAACTAACTTGACTCGTCCAATGTTCTTCTGGACTTCCTGTCTTCCTGAAGTGAACTTCTATCATTACAGACCTGAACATTCTTCCCTTATTAACATCAACTAGCATGTTGGTAATTGCTGTCACATTCTAAATATCATAACTTGTACTTCCCAAATGTAAGCCTACATGACCATGACATCACACATTAATGGTTGGTACAATGTGTTCTTAGTTCTACTGAGAAGGAAGACTGTACTAGAGCTTAGCAATAATGCAGTTGATGCTGAATTTTGAAAAATAATTCTCTGTCAAATATTGACTGTAGGCCTACTGTAACAAATGTGATCCTTATACTAGCACTTTAAAATGATAATGGCTATACAATTATTATTTTGTTCTTAAACTGTAGCACACAAATAGGCTGTGGACTAGGCCTACTGCATGTGGGTCGCCTGCATGTCCCATTCACACCCCATAGTGACAACAGCGGCTCTGTACTCCTTTAAACGCGCCTTTGCGCATAGCCTTCGAAACACCACAACTGCATCAGTGCTCGCTGGGTTGCTTAGCAACTGGGCAGCACAGAGATTCCTGTAGAAAACCTCCTTCTTCTCTATGAAACACAGTCTTATGTGATTCTTGCATATGATTTGCACATGATCAATTTCCGCACACTTGTTGTGGGAAGGTTTATTTTTCAAATGCAAACACGAGCACTGTTTTGGGCTTGGGAAAAATAATATTGCGTGTTGATGGTGCGATATGGCGGAGGTGTGCGTGTGCGCGAGAGTGCGCGTGGGCGAACGCTTGTAAGTGACCGCGTGCGCGAGTGTCTGTGCGCGTGCGCTTCGCGTGCGTTTCCAACAACAACAAAGTGGCAAATTGGAAGAAATGTAGGAAAACGCGCGGGCACGCACGCACGCACATCATTGCAATGGCTTTAGAGAGAGGAATAGCACGGATAGGCTGTCGCTAAGGAATTTACCTTACTGTAGGTCCCCCTGCTCTCTCAAAGTAAATTATTCTAGTTTCAAAGAAAATACACAAAAAACGGCTTTCTGATCGTGTTTCTACCGACTGTTGAACCCATGTCATCTGCTCAGTGTTTGGAGGGGAAGACGATTGGATGTTAAGGTGTCCAAACGCCATTTAAGTCTGGACAGCGGAGACCACTGGACCTCTCCATAGGACAGCACCGTTGAATTTGACTTCCAATGTTGTGATACGTGAATCTGGCGTAGTATTAGAGGCCATCCATATTTCTAATTTTTCACTAGAGGAGTGATAAAGCCTGCTCTGACGTCTGCATCAGATATTACCCAGTGCTTTTTCAATGTGCATTTTCCCCTCGGTGACTTTGCGCCGATCGACATCATCAGCAGCAGGAACGCAACGAATGAAGATTTAATTTAGCTTTGTATAAAAAAAAAACCCTCATCCAACGTTCAGCCAACAGCGTTCATACAGCTGAAACAAGTCCTTACGACAACGTTGTGGAATAGTCTCTTCTCGCCAGGGCTTCTGTGCTGGAACCATGCCTGTTCTGACGGGGAAATTCCATCTTCCAATTTGATCGCCTGAGAGGTTAAGTCGTTTATCCCGGACTTTAATTTTTTTTAAGGAAGAATTCTTACAATCACTTTAAAAAAGTCTTGTATAGGCTATTTTCAGCAAGATGTCTGATCTTCTGGTGTTGGTTGAGGGGCTATGTGACCTGCACGGATTTCCATAGCTCGGGAAGACAGCGGGGGCCAATTAAGAGGTTTAAGCGACTATCTTAATGAAGACATTGCATGCGTAGATGTAGGCTAGTTTATTCGACATTTTTAAAAGGCAATTGTTTTCTTTTTTGATTGCCAATTTTACTTTAAACATTTCTGGAGGGACCACTGACTGGCGGTTGGATCACTGAAACTATATACGGATTTGTGGAAATGTTGGGTCGTCAAGAAGACAAATTATGTGGAATTTTCTCTGCTTTGGCGGCTTTGTCCTTCATCTGCTTTGTTCAAAGGTAAGAAAGACGTCGCCCCGAGACACACCGACACCACTCACACCTAGGCTACTATTCGATAAAAGCTGGTTGATACGCAGGAAATTGCATTGGGCCTTAGTATGGACATATAGGCTAACCCATATCGCACGTTTAGGCTAATAAACGATGCCATGGCGCGCGCGCGCGATCGTAAAAAACATGCGCGTGCACGTGATACAGCCAATTGTGAAACGTAACCCACTCCCGATATCAAAATGATTTTATATTCTTTTTTCTTATTTAGTTTTTTATCAGGCTATTATTATTATCATTACTAAGCTATTATATTATTATTATTATTATTGTTATTTTTATTTGTATTTGTATTTTTATTGTTATCATTATTATTATTAATATTATTGTGCTAATATTTTTATTAGTATTATTGAGGGGATAGGGCGTCTTTCATCGTGATCCAGTATGATCCAGTATTTGCAGCCTACAGTAGACTGTACTGGAGTCATACCTGATGATTCCATGATGTGATCTGATCAATCATCCGATGATCGATAGATGATGCTATGGTAATCAGATAGTATGGGTCAGCACGCACCGTGCAGCGGAGAACAGCAATTTGTACTGCAATTTAAAATTTTTACACACTTGACTTAATTGTGTGGAATGATCATCGCGAGTAAACCCAGCATGGGACTCCAAACAGATGAAAAATACAACAACATCAACACATGTATATTTAAACATCTAAACCATCTAGATAAACAGATTGTATACTCCCACCCATTGGTATTTCATTTGACAGCTGATGAATGCATAATGCCAAAGCCATGAGTTGAGTAAATTCCAATCTCCTATGTCACTAGGCTATATATGATCACTAGACTTAAACTTAAAACAAATGTTTATTTTGTATTTTTAAGTTTTATATCCAGGAAGTAATCTATTTCTTCTTGGCCTATATGCATCCCATCTGTTTTGCCCTGTGACCCCACTCATGTGATTTAGATTAGGCCTAGTTATGATAGATGATCCATTTTTTACATTCTGATTACATTATAGTAATCCCTTACACCAAGAACAGACACCTTTTGACGACATAATACATTTACATATGAGTCACAGGTGTCAGTCCCATTAACCGGAACCGTAGCTTGTGGGCTATATACAGTATGATCAGAGTGATGCTCGTGAAGTGTCAGATCCGTGGGTCTGTTACCTGCCATCTACCTGAATGAGCTAGGTGTGCTGAAAGAAAGACTTTGTCTCTGGCGGCTACCGCTGCCACCAGTGCAGTGATTTCAAGTGATTTCCATGCTCTCTCTCTCTCTTTCTCTCTCTCTCCCTCTCTCTCTCCTACACACACATACACACGCTAAACCCATTCTACACACCACTACATTGAATATCTGCTGGAGAACTGGGCTAAGCCAGGTGATGTGGGTCACGGCACCAATGTCTAGGTGTCAGTCACTGTGGCGACGACGATAGGGCTTTGGTTCCTTCTCGGGGTAGCCCGGCTCAAATCCACAAGGCCTGGGCCTATACGATGAGGATACACACCACTTCTCTGGCTGGATCTACTTCAAGTGGCTGCTCGTGGACTTAGAGTTCGCCCAAAAGGACATGTTGAACAAAAATATTATAATGATAATAATAATAATAATAATAATAAGCTTCGGTCACAGTGCAGGCCTAAAGAATCTTTCTTAACCAAACACATGAACATATTCGTTACCTTTTAGGTTAATCACCAGATTAGTATTTGCGATCACATATTTGGCTTTATTTATGAATACTTAATATGAGAATTATTAATTCAAGGCAGTTAATGTCTTGTTCTTTTTATTTTACAAATATTTATTGTTCCTATAACTAATTTCATGTGTTATTATTTTATACATACTAAGGGTGTCATAGTTCAATGCTTGGTAAATAAATCAAAGCGTGATGAGAACTGCTAGAGAGCGGAAATGAGGCTAGCACCAGCGTCAGCGATAGTGTCAGTGATAGGACGGACACTCCAGTCACCACAATATACCATTGACAGGGTCTGTATAGCTGAATTGTGAGGTACCCCTAATACATACATGTAGCAATGTTATAGGCTTAACTATCATTAGCGTCACATTTGCTTAAGTATTTCCAAAATAATGTAGTTTTTCTAGTAACAAGTTACTTTTTCCACCAAGTAACGTTGGAAAGTTGTTTAACAATAGTTGTCACAGGATAGGCTACCACACACAGTTTGTATTTGTGTGTGTGGTAAATTAGTAAGAGAACATTGCAGTCTTTTTGGTACTGTAGCTTCAATAGAGTTGAACAACTTTTCTATCAGAGTGGTGGAGCTTGCTACTTTGAATTAGGAATAAGTTGTGGGTTGGCAAGCTGCTATTTCAAAGTAGCTATACCTCTACACCGACCTATATCAGAGATTCTTTTGTCAATATCTTAGTCAAAGGGGCTCTTACTGGACTGACCATTACACATTTTAATTCATACAATGCATTTCCATTTGAAATGTGGGCCTGTGCAGCCCTTTGAGACTGTAATATGATATAGGGCTATATAAATAAACTTGACTTGACTTGACTTGGTGGTCTCTTTCCTCAGCAGCTCCTCTGGAAACACGGGAATGTCTGTGGCCAAGACAACGGTGGACAAGTTGCTGAAGGGATATGACATCCGTCTGAGGCCGGACTTCGGAGGTACATGGAGAACATCTCTTACAGGAGCTCTGGGTCAAGCATTTTTTAGACACATTTACAAGTCAGGGTTTTTCATAATGAAATGAGTCATTTCTGTGAAGCGCGTGGTGACTGCCACTGTGTCATTACAATGCATCTGTTCACATATCAAAGATGGCTGCTGCTCAATAACTAGGGCACACGCACACGCTAACACACACAGAGTAGGACTGAAACAATGTATCCTTAAATGAAGCATAGTAAATTGATTATTTCTTAATACTTACGTGATAAAGGATTTTCTACAAGCTCATTTTGCGAGGTTGTCTCAGCTTTCAATTTTGAGACTATAGGGCAACAACTCATCCTCTCATGCAAATACATTTTTTGATGATTAAGACGGATATTGTAAATAACCAGTAATTGGTCTATTTGTCATTTAGTTTAGTGTATGTAATTTGTTGTATTAACTCCTGTTGTTTAACTGCACAATAGGTACGCTGTGGTAGAGTATATTTATATTCATATGTAACTGTGTAAAAAAGAGAAAGATTTTTTGGGCATTATTGCTTGGTTGCAGTACATATTGCACTGTTCACCAATAAGCTCACAGGATGGTGTCAGATCAGATGATTTGGTTTGTTTAGGTTTCAGGCCCGAAAGGATGTAAAATATGTCCACAAATGAAATTTGAAAACCAAAATACAATAAGTGTATTTACCGTGGTTACTTTAGTTCATCACATACAGCATAATGTAGTAAAATACATTCTTTTCATTCCTTTTCATTGTTTTGGCTTGACTGCCCATGTCACGTCAAAGACGTTTTACAGAAGATTTGTCTCTATTTTTGACACTTGTTCAATGCACACGTTAGGATTTCAGCACTGCAAGGTCTGAATTGTTTTTCTGTTTGATGGATCACTCACAATGTAACACACAATTTGTCTTACATTTTGATATTTTTACATTTCATGGATTCAGACATAACAAACATTAACAAATAATTGTTATTACTGTCAACCAGGATGAAATTGAACATTATCTCAGACACGGTGGGTCAAGTCGTAGCAAAGATTTGTACTTCGTGTTGTGCAATGTGGTGCGTCATTTCCATGGTTACGTTTACCTGTGCGTTGTTCACTACATTTATTGATAACTGTAGTTATCAATACATTTTAAATTACAACATTTATTCAGATGTTGCAAAATATGAATTAATAGCGTCACAAGTGCAGACATGCAGACTTATTTCTGCAACCTGGGTTATTCTATCTGGAAATGGGCTATTTATAGGGCTATTCTACTGCCATGTAAAAATTATGAAGATGGCAAATGACACTGGGAGTGAGACCCACTATCAACATCTTGACAGTAACTGACATGGATGGGCCCACGTGGGTTGTGGAGGAAACATGGTTTCCCTACTTTGGTTTAATTGTTTTCCAACTGTTGAACATTAAGCTCAGATTGTACTGTAGTAGTGAATATCGCTGCACACATTTTGATGTTGCTGCCATTTTTAGGGGATTAACTAACTAACTAACAAAATAAATGAAAAATGAAAGAGAGTTTAGTTCTGTTGATCACCCCATTATCAATTCTACGGTAACATCACACAACAATGCATGGAGCCTGCAAGACCATCCTGACTTTGTTACGTTCTGCTTATCAGTTTGGAAACTCTCCATTCCAAGTCGTTTGTCATAAAGGCGGTGACAAAAGTTGACCATCAAACAATTAGCAGGTAATTGGACCACCTTCAACTATTTAAAACAACAAACGTTTGATGGCTATTTTCAAATACAGGTGCATACAGTATAGGCACAATCAAGTCTATGTTTATCTACAGTTTATCTAAAGTAGTTTCCCTGTTTTTGCGTGACCTAAGAATTGTACTGCTGCACATTTGCGTTGGCATGCTGCTTTTCCCGATACAGCTCAGTTACATGGAGCATCCTCTGAATGCACTCTCCACCAGGTTCAGACTTTAAGTGTGTACTATATCCCGCTAGAGTAAAAGTGCCTTTCCCTAAGGCCAATAAAATGTCCACCACATCTTGATATTTCCAACATCAGTCAGCTATTGGTCCTGACACAACTGCTGACGGGCTCCCATGCTGCCTCAGACTGAACAAAGAGGGTTTTAATTTGGCTCCTTGCTAGACACGACAGCCATCTCACACCTGCATTTAGATTATAAAACAGTGTACAGTACATTGCAGAAACCAAACCAAAAAAAAAAAACATACACAAATAAACAAACAACATATTAATGTATTTAGTTATTATTAAAGGGCCAGTGTGTAGTTTTTAGTGACATCTAGTGGTGATTGTTGCGAATTGCAAACAGCCAGTCACTC
>JAODLI010026972.1:0-20566 GCA_027575585.1 Percopsis omiscomaycus | reverse complement strand
AGGGTGGTAGTGGGGTCATAAGCAAAGCAGGAGGTTAGGATTGGGGGGAGGGGGGAGGGGGGGGGGGGGGTTAGGGCAGACATGTGCAGAGACAAAGAGGGATGCAGGTGAGAAACAGGCTCCAGATGAACAAGCACAATCTGGTTCGATAATGAACACATACGGACCTAAACCTTAACTAAGCCTTAACTTTCACCTGAACCTCATTTTTTTTTCTACTGCAAATGGAAAGGCTTACGTGAATTATTGTAAAACCCAGCCATTAAGAGCAGGAAACTGACATTTATTTGTATGGTATCAATCTGTACAGCCCACTGGGTACGGTTGCATAACAGCAACACACACAGCCAGTCATAACAAGGGTATGTAAGTACTTTAAAGAGCAACAAACCTCTCAGCAAGGAACATAACGGCAGAGGAGCCTTCGTATTGACTTCAGTAGTGGGTTTTATAAACATCACTTCTGCACCATCTGCTTAATAACAATTAATCCCTGTGATAACAATGTACTCGGAACCAATCCAAACAAACTGCTGTACAACTGGTGACGACTAAATGAAGCTTATCCTACTGTGGCACTATAATTCACCCTGGATAAAAGCATCACATTAATGGCATGGTAATGAATACATGTACATCTTCCCTTCCAGTGGGCCGATTCGATTTACAAAGCACGAACAGCTTAATGCACAGCAAATGTCTTTCCATATGAAGTATAATCTTGTGAGGGCCGTTTCCAGTGTTTCCGTGATTTCCATGCACGGAAGCCGACGGCGTCAAGGAAAACATGTCGTCTGTCATAATAATATACAGTATATATATATATATGACAGGACGTAACATTCCCCGCTGAGGCAGACCAACCAACCGGAGGGCAGGCCGTGCTGTGCAAACACAGTACCGTGCAGAACCAGACAGACACACACACACACTTACAGACACACGGAACAGACACACGGACAGACAGGCAATGGCGTCCATGACCAAAATACCTCTGGCTTTGTGTCTACCTCACCCTGCCAGCGAGGAGGAGCAGGTGGAGAGCAGGGGGGGGGGGAACAGAGAAACAGAGAGAGCGTTAGCCAGCCATGTTTAACATCACAGCGGGGAGAAGAAGAGGATTGTTAGCAGAGGAGGACGCTGGGTAAAAGAGAGAAGAAAAATGAAACAGAAGAGAGGAGGAAAGAGGTCTCGTTAGATTTCAGGAGATTAAAGGAACTGTGAGGGCAGGGAAGAGGCTTTGGATTCCACACTGGAAAGTCTTGGGAGAGAAGCGGAGCTGAGCAGCAGGGTGGGGGAGGCTGGAAAATTCAGGCCGAACAGAGAAAATGGGAAGAGGGATTACTTTCTAAAAGAAATAAAAAAAGGCAGGAGAGAGGGATGCCTAGGTGTGTTACTGTTAGTGAGGGGTTTATTTATTGAGGGCTTTATTTATTTCCATCACATACTGTATGTTGTGTCCATTTATGTTTCGGAAACTGACAGTTGGAAGTGTCGGCTGGAAAATGAGTCGATTTCATCTGCCAACGACGAAATCATATACATGTGAATGTTGCCAATGTAATTTATATTAATGGGACATATTTACAGACCATGAACTGTGATATATCCCGATTATTTACCTAATCTGCTTTCTACGTGATTATATCTGTTACAGGGGCAGTATAACTGCCAGGTCTTTTCATTGACCATTAAATGAAAGTGCCTTGTGAAGATGATAGTTTGGACACCAGTGAATGGGTGTCCACCGCACACCACTGCTACAGTATTACGTACTTACTTAATGTACTGTGTATTTTTTGTACAATTTCTTATGTTATGTTTATAAGACTCAAGCATCAAGTCTGATTCACTGTATGTCTGTGTGTGCGTGTGCGTGTGCGTGCGTGTGTGTGTGTGTGTGTGTGTTGGGCAGATACATTTGTCTAGAAATGCTATTCGCTGGGACAGTGTCTCCTCCTCTTCCTGTACCTTGAGCTCCAACGTCCTGGTCGGTGTGGAGAGACCGTCGGCCCTCTCCGCCTGCCTCCGGTCCTGGTCCTGGTCCTGGTCCTCAAGGTGGTGCTGGCCCAGCTCCTGCTCCGGGTACTGGTACTGGTCCAGGTCTTGGTCCTGATAGTGGTAGTGATCGTGCTCCAGGTCCAGACTGCCCTCCTGGTCCAGGTCGTCCCGGGACAAGAACTGGGTGCGCTCACTGGAGCTTCTCTGGGACAGCTGGTCCATGCTGTCGCCTAGCGCCGACGCTGGGATGGGAGGTGAGAGAGAGAGAGAGAGAGAGAGAGAGAGAGAGAGAGAGAGAGAGAGAGAGAGAGAGAGAGGAGGGAGGCTCCCTTAAGAGGAGGGATTAACCGAGTGGGGTAAGGGTAAAACACTCGCTACGCTCTTGAAATAAAATAAATGAAAGGAGGTGTCAGTTCCAACACATCTGTGTATGTGTGTGCTAGTGACACACATTTCTGACACTTGTTTTCTAATCCAGAGTATGTGCAATGGCGAACACATACAGACCCGGCATGTGTTGTTGGAGTAACACCGGCAAACCGAGAACTGAGCAGAGGTGTGGGTTGGCTGGCAGGCGTGGGGGCTTACAGTAGACTGCTAAAAGTTTTTGACCCATGGCCCCAACATAAACATAACCCTTAAAGATGAGTGAGAGGGAAGCAATATTAGGGAATGTGGGAGGGGGTAAAGTGGATGGGATGGACAGGGAGGAGGGGAGAGTACTTGGCCCATTGCCAGTTGGGAGGGGTGTAGAACACAGTGACGCCGCCGTTTGTCTTGCAATGAGTTGCACTGATTGGACGACACGGAGGCTCTATAAATAGGTCTCTAATCTGTGAGAGAGAGGCCTAAAAATAGAGAGGGAGAATGAGAGAGGGAGGGATAGAGATGACTGGGGGCAAGAACGCTCGTTTGTTGGGACAGAGTTGCCTGGAGCGGGTGAACGGAGTTGGAAACTCGGCAAGCCATCGCAAAATATCTAGAAGGACTGGAACAGTGTGGAAAATGACTCTCACTCGTTCACCGGGTTTTTACGTACACGTGTGCATCAAGACTGAAAATAGTACAAACCCATTGATGGGCCTTAAGGCAGAATCCATGGGCCGCCGATCCTTTCTTTACTGTGTCAAGTACCAACACTACACACAGTGGTGTGTATTGGCTGTTCCAATAGGACACCTTGTATTACAGGAGTTACTTCTCGTTAAACAGATCAACCACAACAGACAAACAAAAAAAAGTTTAGAGGTGGAAAGTGCGTAAACAACTTCAAAGTTTACTCCTTAAACCCATACGTTGTGTCTCCTAATCGCTTTTCCTTCCCTCTCCCCTCTCTCTTTGCACATTCGTAGCTTTCTCTAGTCTCTAATTATGTTTCCTTGCTGAGCGATATGAGAGGGTGGGAGAGAAAGAGTGTGTATGTGTATGTGTTCTACAATTGCCAGCACATTTAAGCCTGTAATTAATGCTATTTAAGAAGAAGAAAATTCTTAAAAAGGCAGACCGAGGTGTGTGTGTGTGTGTGTGTGTGTGTGTGTGTATATGCACACACACACACAGGTTACGCAGACTTACACACTGAGAGGAGATGAGAAGCAGTCTCTGCAGAAAACCTGTAATGGAGGAGGAAAGTTGTGACTTTTAAGTCATGACAATCCTTGCTCTTTTGTCTCCCGGTGTGTTGTTCATGTAAACACAATCCATCTGTCTGCTAGCATGCGCAGATTGCAAGACCGTAGCATAACATGTTATGCTTGCTGGCAATTTGGGAGTGTATTTTGGGAGTTTGTGTCTTGCTCATTGTCGTGTGTTTGCTTATGTTTGGGTGTCTGTTAGACAGTGACTCATCAATTGTGTTTGTGCGCGCATGGCAACTCAACACCCAGTGTTGGACCACAGCCACTCTCATTATTCCTCACCGTCCGTCCTTCTTAAAGCTCCCGCGTGGTTTTCTCTTAAATCCGCCTCCTCCATCCTTCTCTCTCCTTATTTCTTGATCTCTCTACCACTGCTTTCTTGGTGTCGTGCGCTTTTCTCTCCTGCTGCTGTCACATGTGGTGATTTCCTAGGAGTCTGCAAGGGGGCTGTGTCTGCCCTGCGTCGCATACACGACAAAACCAATTCCTCGCCATCCGTGAGCTCAAGGTCATGTCAGGTCCTCCCAGTCTCTGTTGTTGCTCGTGAAGGGCTGGTTGGGTCATAACCCCTACACAGTGTGCAACTGGCTCCACTCTTTGTTTGGCTGTGGTTTGGCCACGTACTTTTTGGATGGATTTTGTATGCTGGCTTCTTGTGGATGAGCTTATTTTAAACCAAAGGGGGTTTTGAACATGTGCTACCAGATATTATATCAAATAAAATGAATCTGTCCAAAACTTTTTGTTTTGGACAGATTGGACAGTTGTCATAATGTTCACCAGAAAATCTAAAATGAAAATTAAACAATGAATTAAGCAAGGTGGAGGATAAGTGAATGATAAGTGTATTTAAACAGTTTGTAATATAGTGAAGACATAAAAAAACAAATATTTAACCGGAAGGAAATGAGAGGTTTCCTGTGCTTTCAGCATAAAATGGGGCACCTACACACAGTTCTACACAGGGACACGCACCTGGTTCTAGGCTTTAGAACAGTTTACTCTGTGACATAGAATTGTTTGTGTGTGTGTGTGTGTGGGCTGTTTTTTAAAAGGGTTGTTTTAGGTGTGTGTGTGTGTGTGTGTACGAATTTGAGTGTAAGGGGTATGTTCTGTGTGACAGAGATAATGGAGAAAGATATTCAGTCATTGTCTCCATCCATGTTGCCTTTTTGTGATGGAAATGAGAATGGTAATTGTGTAATGTGTGTGTGTGTGTGTGTTGGGGGTCAGTGTGTCAGTACTAACTAGGCTCGTGGGGGCTGGGTGTCTAGGTCTAAGTGAATTACACCAAAGCTGTTGCCCCACCAGCCCCTAAATGTAGGAATTAGAAATCACCGCACAGCAGAACCGTATGTGGGCTGACCAAAAACACCCGTATAGTCCTGCAGAATTCTACTTAGCATATGATTGGATTGGATTAAATGTTCTGTAGCTGACAAAGACGGGCCAGGTTTGCATGGGTAGAATCATATTCTAAAATAAATGTAAGTTTACAAGCTCCTTTTTTGAACCAAAATGTAGGCCTACTGACTATTTTTGTGACTCTCTCCTAACTAATCTTGGCATTATGCAGTCAAACTTTTTCCACTGTGCACTTAATATAGGCCCAATTAAAAGGTGTACCACGACTGTATATTATTTTTATACACGTTGTGTGTTGTTATATAATGAAGAGGAAATGTGAGGAGTGACCGACGGCTTATGGAGTATTAGTTGTATGTAGTTCCCTCCCCCCCCAATGCATTTCTAAAGAAAGAAAATGTTGGCAGGGTGAGGGCATTGATGCTTAGTCATGTCTGTATGTTTTACAGTCTGGAATGCACACCAATACCTCTACAAACTCTTGCAGAGAATGACTTGCCAGGTTCCTGAAATTGTTAAAATGTCAAAGATGTTTTGGTCATTGAGTATTTTGGCTTTCAGTCAATTGCTGACTCCAGGCACCAGACATTTAGACGAGTACAGGAGTGCACACACTAAATGATTTGACTGTGAAGATTACTGACACAGAAGATCTGCCCTCGCCACTCCGCATGACGTGTAGAAATAAACGGTACAGTCAAATCTTTATTTGAGCCTGATTCCCACTTGCCCTTGTGTGCACAGTGTTGTTGTAAGCTTGCACATGCTGTACCAACACTTTACAGCCTACATTTCCTATAAATGGTCCAGATAACCTGTACGGTGCAGTCATAGAACTGTGTTCACATCTGCATTGAACCATAAGAGTGTTTGCTAGGAAGTGATTATCGGTGGACCAGGGTTCACATGAGTGTGGGTGTTGTGTCAGAATGATTAGAACTTGAGGGAAATGTTGGTTGTTGTGGACCAAAGAAGGTAGGTGTGAAAGCACTAAAATGTTTACAGTTCATCTCCATAGTTTCAGTATTTAAAATCACCTGGGGAATAAATGGTTCCTTCATAGTGAAGTTGTTTTCATAAATGTTGACGCAGATGAGCTACATTATGACTGTTGTTTTTTGTGAAGCAGATTTGATTTGGCATGGAGCTTTGTTAGGTCAAAATGACCTGACTTCTCTACCGCTATGACCATGTTGACCTGAAACATTGTTTACTAAAGAGGTAAGAAGAAAGTGTATCCTGCCTGGTCTGTGTGACCTGCCTCTTGTTCTTCCACTTGCACTTTGTGTTGCAAGCTCCATGATTTGTTCCTCTCCACATATCACTCTGCATTCAAAGTCATTTGGGATGGAGGCAGTGTCGATAGGTGTCACTCAGTCATTAGCAGGCCATTGAAAACTTCAGCACACCAGAGCAAGACCCACGTGGAAATGTTTTTGATGAGTCTTGGAGATCGCTATGTGGGCTAGTAGCATGCCTTGCAATGCTAACGCAATCTCGTTAACATTAATAAAACGGTTAACTTAACATATTCATACCCGAGGTTTGCAGCGATACTTTCCCATGTTTTCTTCCTTATTTTTATAAAAACTTTTACAGACTTCTGCAGAATATAAACGAGAGTTGTTCCGCTATTGTCATGTGACATCAATGGTTCATTATGACTGGTTCAACCCATTTACAATTTTACAACTTCTACTTTTGTCCAAAGTGACTTACAAATAATGACATTTAATGTAGGGCAGGATAGTCTAGTGGTCTAGGTGTAGGACTCCAAGCCTGAAGGTCGTGGATTACAGCCCCAGAGTTGGCCTACCTGTAAGCATGCTTGAGCAAGATGCCTAACCCCTATCTACTCCATGTAATAGTATCATGTAATTGTAAGTCGCTTTGGATAAAAGCGTCTGCTAAATGACCTCTTTGTAATTGTAATGTCTCTGCAATGGTGATTTATTCACGCACACTAAGGAGATCAATTACGTGTTTAAATAGGGTGCCAGGGTATACTGTCCATTTAGGGCCAAACAACACTCAAATTTACACTCGAATACATTCGATTTTTGTAGTTTCTTTCCAAAAGGTTTCATAATTTAGTTTTTGTCGTTTGTCGATGCAAATTTGGTTTGATCAAATTCTTTGCAGACTGATGTTATTGTCCTGAGGTTGTTTTATGCTGGGAATTATCTTGTGTAGCCTCAGGACCTCTTTATAGAGGGGACACTTGGCTCTACAATGGCGGTGATGAGTGAGGGTTTCTATAGGAAGTGTATCCCAAATTCATGTTTTGTTAGAGGACCCCACACTTCATTGCCATATAATACAATTGATTGGAGTATTTTCAGCCAGGTTCTAATTTTGATTGTCATTTTGTACTCTTTTAAGGCCCTTCTTGCTTTCTCTTTCAACTTATTACAGTTAGATGTGATCTTCTCTCCTAGGTATGTGTAGTTAGTACAGTGCTGATGTTGGGTATTTCCTAGAGTGAAGGTGTACTTGACTCCATCATTCCATCGTTTTGTCACTAGGCTCGTTTGGATCCCTGCCGCTGTCCTCTATTTCTTTCTATTTGCCCTCTCCTCTCTCCTGCCTCAGACTATCCCTGCACATTTATGACCGGCCTGTGATGTGTCTGACTGGGCATGGCAAGATGGCCGCCGTTGCCCTGGCAACAGGACAGAGAACAGCCAGAGAGGGAGTGAAGATGTATATATTTTTTTGATGGATGTTCAGGTTATTGGGGTGAAGCAGAGGGTAGAGGGAGGACGGCAGGCCGCAGGAGGAGACTGGAAAAAGACAACAAACACACTGGAATGTGAATGTTCTTACTCTTAGCTAATAGATAAACAACACACCGCCGTGTGTGGCTTTATAGAGCTGCTGCTATGTTCCATGGAACGAGAATAGTGTCTTTGTTCATCATTATACGGCATGATGAGTTTTAAAGAATAGCCAATTGTGTGTGTGTGTGTGTGTCTCTTTTTGTGTCTTTGTTACTTTGAAACTGTTTGTGTGTGTGAGGGCTATGGACTTTTGCTGTCCGTCTTGACGCAGCGCTGGATTAGAGGGGTTACATAATGCGCTTCAAGCAGCATACGCTAAGAGGATTACCACAAGTCTACTAAAGACAGAGGTCCACACACACACACAATGCTACACTGTGTTGCTCTGCAGTATAAATATAGCCTCCACCTGCATGTGGTTTGGAAGTGAACACACACACAGAGGTAACGCCACATGTCTACACAGTGAACACACACACACACACACACACACACACACACGGTCAGGCCTTCTGACCGACTGCTATAATGTAATATCTAGATAGTCATCTCCCGTCCATTCTTTTAAGCAACAGGCCTTTCTTCATCTGGCTCTGAAAGGTCTGAAATTCGCCAGTAATTTTTACCAGTAATTTTACTTTCTCACAACGGAGTCTGACCTCTAGATGACCGCTAATGTGGCTGGCAGAGTACTGTCCCTCCAGCTACAGACTGCGCTAGCTGTCATTTGTTGATGTTAACAGTGAACTGCCATTTCTTCATCGGCCCTTCGACTGATCCCTGCTTCCTGTCTCCACCCTCCCTCTATGTTTCTGAGCTCTTAGTTGTGTCAGGTGTCTTTGTGTCCCCCGGCGATCTGAAGTTTTACTTCTCAAAAACACACACACACACACTCACACACGTGTTTACAGATTTGGAGAAGTTAGCTGAGGTTGCTGTCGCTATAGTTACCAGACCTCTCCACTTGCCTAATCTGAGTCATCCTTCTCTCTCGGGGGCCCTCTCTGGGGGATTGAGAGTTGGTGGGGAGGCTCTGCGTGTGTAAAACTGAGGGTTGGTTGGCGGTTCAGGTTAGGTGGGTTAGCTTAGCAAAATATTAGCTTGTTAATTTTTTTTTTAAACAACATTTTTCTTTGTGTGAATATTTTATTGTTTATGCCATAGCTTTTGGACTGTCTCTCACAAAGGATTTACTTATGTGGCATCTGACCTAAACCTAACCAACCAAAAGTGTACCAACTGACAATCTGTATATCACAGAAGCCACTGCTACTTTTAGATTACATATGACTTTTTAAATAGGCCAGACAAATGCATGTGTTTGAACAAGGTTTTCATTGTTCACTGTTAGGAGCATCACCCCCAAAAAATTGCATATATGCGCCCACAAATTTCCCTGTGCGTTTTCAGCTTGGTCACTCCAAATGTTTTTCAGACCGTCTGTGAAAGTAAAAGCGACGGACAGCATTCCAGGTCAAAGGTCAGTTCAGGACCATGAACCAGACCAGTAGATGCAGGCTGATGCATGCAGGGAGGGGTAGGCTTAAAAGTGTTCAGGTATTTTATGGAGGCGTAAAAGAGGGCCCTTAAGGAAGGAAGAGGACAGTGAGGACCCTAGCCCCGTTTCTCTCTCTCTCTCTCACACACACACACGCACACGTACGTACATGGCATGCTCTCTATTTCCCGCGGTAATTGACCCATCTCCCTTGTCTCTCATTTATCCCCTCAATTAGACCATCTTTAACCAGACACACACACACACACACACACACACACACACAGAGAATCGACCATCCTTTGACCGGGAATGAAAGAGAACGAGCGAGCGGGAGAAAGAGCTGGTGACTAAGGAGTGGTTGGAAGTGGGATTTGAAAAACCGGTGAGTGGCGAACTATGATGAGGTGGTGTGAGTCTACCGGGACTCTTTCCTATCATCTGTAAGTGACACACTGATCAAAATATCAGCATGAGGTCAGTTTCACACTTATAATACACATCACTCTGAAGTTGAGGCAGACTCAAAAGAATCTTTCACATGGAAATTAGGTATTTCTGGTTCTGCCAAGGAGTTTTTTAATGGTTTCCTTCTCATTAGTTCTCTGTATCCAAAACTCAATAACTGCTCACCCTCTGGCATTGTCATTAAGTCCTCTGAGACACATTGGCAGGGGGTGCTAGACTTGACTAGTCTCTCTCTTTTAGAAAGATAGAGAACATTTGTCTGGGTCGCCTATGGTGTGTTGTCACGTCTAGTAGCTGACGCTAGCCAAAGTGTCACCTCCTTCCCAAGTTTTTCATCTCTTGTCAGGAGGAATGGTGTACTAAGAAATGGATCTGAAACTTCTGTCAAAGCCTTTTCCCACTTCGATTTGTAGTAGCCAGAGCATTGCATCTTATGTAGTGTGTAGGTGTGTTTGTCTTTGTCTTTTTTTTCAAGAAAGCCACGAGAGAGAACGCATTAAAAAAAAAGAAGAAAACTGAGAGTTTCAGAAGAGGAAAAACCCAAGGTACTCATTCTCTAATGGGAAGAGACGATGTCTGAGTACGGCTAGTTAGAGCATATAGGTTTAGAACTAAACCAGCTAGTTATCTCAATCTTGCTGATAGAGTATTGCTTCTTAGTATTATTATTGGCACCGGTTTTTTCTGTTTTGCCACCTTGTTGGTTGATATCTAATTTGCACACACCATTTTGTAGACATTAATCATGTCTCTTTACAAACCATAATGCGCACATTCGTGGTTGTGTGGTATAGGTGGAATTAACCTTGGCAGGACAAAAGCAAAATAAATAAATATAGCCAAATTAAAGTTAGGATGAGTTCAGGAAAATACTAATATGATCCCTATTGTTGTGAATGAAAATCTAATAATCATTATATTACGATAGGTGGCCATAGTGCCTCACAGAAGCAAACACAGAAGGCAGACCTGCCTACAGTATATCGCTGTAAAGATTTATAACTGAACTTTCCATTCAGAAAACCTCGTCCTTTATCCATCATTCACCATGGACAATTAATGTGCCAAATGCTGCTAGCGGCTTGTTAAACTATGGGTGAAGCAAATGGTCATATGAAAACCTGCGTTAACCGTGACAAAAAAAATGTGTGGCGTTAAAAGGAAATTGCGTTAACACATTATTAACGCGTTAACTTTGACAGCCCTAATAGATTCATGAGTTTGTGGTGTTTTTTGCAACTTCAGAGTAGAGAATTTATGTTTATTGCAACCTCGGCAATATCTGCTGCCTTTCTCAAAACAAAAGCTCCGCTTGCTCACCAAAGCTGTTCCAGTCAATATGTGTTCCTCTGTGCCCCAGTAGCCTTCAGTGCTGGTTCATGATGTCTAACAAATCAGATAGTGCTGTGGGTGTGGGCAGGACATTGCTAAAGACCACAGAGTGATGACTACAGACAGAGAGCATCAGAGTCAAAGTAGCACATTTTAAAAAGTATTGTATCGGCAATGGGATAAAAAGTACAGATCCCGATTACCATATAAATGCTGAATATCAGCTCAGATAATCGGCCAGGCCGATAATCGGTCGACTCCTCGTGTGTGTGTGTGTGTCTGTGATTGTCATCCCATGAAGCAAATATCTCAATCTCATGTCCCAAATTCAGCTGTGCTACTGAACAGTAATAAAGGGTTAGTTAATAAGGCGGTGAAGTTATGAATGGCTTTAATGGTTGTGAGACTTTATTTATTTATGTTTTATAATTCGACTTTTATGTTTTAATAAATAATTATCTAATTAATGCTCAGACATTATCATAATCTTTGAACTTTAAAAGTTCCAGGAACGTTGGCTAATTTTACTTTCTCTTCTTTTTCCTTCTCCCTATGTGACCTGCTTCCCACCTTTTGTGCATCCTGGGTAACAGGTAAGTGACTTTATATCCATAGGTCACGTCAGATGTAATTATAGATTCTGTATGATTCTGTATCTAAAGATATATCCTCGCACAAACTCTCTCATAAATGATCAAATAATACAACAACTGTCGTTAGTAGGTTGTAGTCCAAATCTTATTGTGGATGCAGGCTTACAGTTGTTTATCTGTTGGTGTAACGGGTGTCGCTCCCAGTCATCTGAAGCAAATTGGACCTAAAGTTTTCCCCTAAGCAAATGACCAATCGGCAAATCGCACGCGATCAGTTCACCAGTATTCACATGGTTATATGACTCAAGAAATGTATCAATTTTCTCTGGGAAATTAGCTCATCCCTCAGCTAATTATTTCCGTTGTTATGAGGGGGAAAATTACATTTTCGGACTCAAAAGTAGACTTAATGAAGTTAAAATTAAAAAATGTCTCTGCAGTGGGCTCCTCTCCTTTTCTTCAGCTCTTAGTCTCTAACAGCAGAGTTCAGGTATCCTAGAGTGAAAGAAAAAAAAGGGGCATAAGTGGAAGGAAGGGTGGAACTTTGGAAGCAGGTAACATTTGGCACTTGGCATCTCTCAATCTCATCTTTCTCCCACCATTTTCCTCTCCCCTCCTTTCCTCAAAACATAGTTTCTTCCTCTCCCTCCTCCTGTGTGTTTTCATCCTCACTTTTTTAATCTCTTACTCTGCGTGTCGCTGTCTTGCACCTCTCTCTGGAAGCCTTTACCCCTCTCTCTCTATTCTCCCCTCTCCCCGCCTTCCCGCGCCTAGCCAGCCACAGGAATGTATCTCGAGGAACGCCTGGCGAAATGAACTGGATCAAACGAGTTCAGAGCAGCACTGGAGCCTGGCTGTGTGCCTCCCACCCTCTCTTTCTCTCTGTGCCATTTTCTTGCTCTCCCCCCCTCCACTATTGCTCTACTCAGCCCATTTCCTCTCTCTCTCTCTCTCTCTCTCTCTCCCCGCTCTGCTTCAAACCCTCGCTCTCATGCAACATGCGCTCCTCTCTCTTCCCTCTCTTGTCTTTCTCTCTGTCACGATAGAGAGACAAAGATACATTTTGAATGCCTTCGGGTGTAGGAGGCGGACCTCAAAGGGAACGAATGTACGTGCACGTGTGTGTGTCTGCTTTGCGTGTTTGTAGGTGTGTTCATGCACGTCAGATTGTAGCAGTTTTGCTTTAAGCGTCCGTTGTACGAGGGGTGTGCCAACACACACACATACAGGAGACACAAGCCTTCTCTATATCAGACAGTGAGCCATGTTGCGCTCTCCACCCTGTCTGTCAGTCACTCAGGCGGCACCCCTAATTGGCTTATAATACCCTTGTTTACCCCACCCCCACCTCTGTCTGCTAGCCTGTTTGTTACTCTTCAGAATAGGCCACCAAACACGGGGGTGGGTTAGTGTGTGTGTGTTTGTACATATCTGGGAGGGGTTAAGGGGGTGGGTGAAAAATCAGGTCTCCCTTTGGGGCGCTTGTGAAGAGGTGCATTCATGTCTTTGTCTTGTGGACAATGGAGGGCCGTGTGTGTGCGTGCGCGTGCGCGCATACTCTCATAGACAGTGTGAATGGATATGTGTGATATTATGTTGTTTGGTTTACATTGTGAGCGTTTATGCCGCTGTCCAGTATGAGGAAATGATTGTTTCATCTGTGTATTTGACAGAGGTATTTTAAGGAAGAAAGTCAAGGTCAAGGATCCCTCTGCCTCTACCTGAGTGTTGCTCGCCACATATTAGCTGTTAGCTCATGCTTCGCTAGCCTCACACCCTCCACAAGCTGCTTAGCCAGTTGTTAGCTGAACGCATTAAAAAACCAAGGCAGGTTTTGGAGCCGGGGCAGACGGTCGGTTTCCGGAAGATGTCCTGAATTCAGACAAATGCACAGACACACAGAAAATAAAGACTGACGAACAAAGACGGCAGAAAAACGACGGACGGACGGATTGATGCCGAGGGAGATGGAGCCAACGCAGAATTGGAGGGAGATTAGAAAGCTGGAGGTTAGACGATTGAGGGAAGGGATTTTGGACGAGTGACTCGAGAAGATGGACGGATAGGTTAAGGATGAAGACACTGACCAGCGGAAGGTGAATGACAGAGAGAGGCATGAGAAGGAGACTGAGATTGAAGTGGAGAATCATAAGGGAAGAACGGAAGGCGAGAGGAGGAAAATAAGAGGGAGGGAGGAGAGAAGGGGAAAGGAGAGGCACGCGTGACGGGGAGCGAAGGATGGAGGGGAGGGGAGGAGAGGAGCGCCGTGTGTCAGCGAGAGAACAATAAGAGACGTTCATGACACGTCTCCAGGGGAACGGAGTGACGCGTTTCTCCTAATAGGAGCTAAAATAATTAATATCCACCCCAGTCCCTTGTTTGTCTGCCTACTGCTGCATTCATCGCCTGCTGGTCTCTCTCTCTCTCTCTCTCTCTCTCTCTCTCTCTCTCTCTCTCTCTCTCTCTCTCTCTCTCTCTCTCTCTCTCTCTCACATGCACGCACACGCGCGCTCCCGTGCACTCATCAGTAGCCAGCGATTTAACGCTGTGGCAAATGCTTGCACTCTCTGCCCGCGTTTTTAACATGGTTTTCACGCTTCTTAGATCTAATCATGCTCTTCTAACCCTCCTGAACCAGGTCTCTGAAACAGACGCACGCGCACACACAGAAAGAGAGAAGCCCTGCTCTAATGTTAACTTACATGAATAAGTGATGGAGTTAAGAAGTTTCATTCCTGGAGGGGGGTAAAATGGCGAGGTTTTATGTGTGTGTTTCTGCACGAACAATTCCTCGAGACTCCAGACCCAGAGCTCTGGAACAAAGCCTACTGCTGCTTTTCCTCGGTGTGTGTGTGTGTGTGTGTGTGTGTTCATTGTCCTCCGTAGCATGTGCGTGACGTGTGGATGTATATGTCTTGGGGGCAGAGAGAGAGAAAGGGGGGGGGGCAGGCAGGGAGAGGGGGAGGACCATCAGGAAATAAGGACCAGTATAAAGGACAGGGTGATAGAGAGACATAAAGGGGGATAGAGGAGCACATGTAGTCGTTGAGAGCCAGCCGCGGGCGGTCAGCGCGTTCCCTCTTTCTCTTCCTCTGCCTCTCCTTCTAACCCGCTCGCTTCCTTTCCGCCTCCTCTTTGTAGGCTTGGAGAGCAGATAAAAGCCGAGTCAATCGCAGGGACAATAGCAGCCATCACCGTTCCTCTGCTAACTGCCTTTCGCTCCTCCGTAGCGCAACAAAGCCTCTCTACAGCTAGCTTCACATTAGCTCCCGTCATTGCTTCTCTTAGCATTCTTAATGCAGCGTTTGTTTTATAGGAACCTCTATTTATCCTGTTTAAAAACACCACCTGTGTAAAAACATGTATTGCTTTGTGTGTGTCTAGATTGACTGGTTTCATTTCATGTGTGAATCTATTAAATCTAAAGCCAATCCGTGGATGAATACGTTTCAAAATTATTATTTATTGGGGATAATAATTTATGGGACCAGCCCAGATTAAATGTGATTTGGATATTGGTTTCATATCTCTCACTGCAAGTAATTTTAGCTGTTGGCTGGTAAAGGTTAGCTTTTCCATCCTGCTAGCAAACGGCATCGTATACTGTAGCCTATGGGGCTATTTTTCATTTGTGTGTATTTTTGCGCACATTCTGCATGTGTGTATTTCTGTGTGCGCGCGCACTGGTTGCAGCAACATTAGCAGATGTGTTTGGCTAGAAGTCATTTATATGGTAATGATGTCATTTACCTCTGAAATGCATCTTCCTCAACACTGCAAATAGGACTTATCCATATTGGCAAAGCCACACGTGTGTGTGTGTGTGTGTGTGTGTGTGTGTGCTTGCATTTATGCATGTACGCGCATATAGATTTGCTAGAAGGATAGTGTGGGGGTGCTACACCTGTACACTGTAATTTATCAAGATGGATGGTGTGTATGTCTGAGAGAGAATGAGAGGGAGAGAGAGATTGAGAGCGACGGTGTTACTGCAGGCACATACAGTATATATGTGATAAGTGTATTTGTATTGTGATAGTTACCTACTGTTTAGAAATATCTGTTTTGTGGCCAATTTAGAAGGCATATGCAACAAGCATATCATTTCAATAATACCTCAATAACAAGTCATAAACTGAGATTATATTCAGTACCCCAAGTTCCAGCAACCTCTGGCCTTTGTCTTCTGTCTGCTAATGTAAAGCCTCCTACCAGAAAACGTGGGAGTTTCACCTGACTCTGCTGAGCTTTGAACCACAAGTTGAGAATGTAGTCCAGTCTTGTTTCTTTAAAGAGAACAGAACCATATATCTAGAGTTGATACATAATGTCACTAAGATAGACATCAGATAAGCTGTTCAGCAGGTCTCAGGGCAAGGTAAATCTTTGTGTTGTTCACATAGCATTGGAAAGAGACATTATGTTTATGAATAGTGTGACCACAAGGCAGAATATCAATAGAGAATAAAAGAGGATGTAAAATGGGACCCTGCGGTACACCATAGGATAAACTGAGGATGAATAGTTGCCTATTGTGACCGAAAAAGGTTTCTGATATGTACGAATAAAACCAACTAAAAGAAGTGTCCTTGATGCCGACTTAGGTGTAGTCTATGGTGTCAACTGCTAAAAGGAGGCAGTTTGTTACTTTGCATTGAGCAGTATTAATTCTTATAGGGTCAAGATATGGGCAAACAGACATCCATACCACATATGGTACACCACTTTTCAAGAATCTTTTTCAAGGCAAGGCAAGATTTTCAAGGCAAATCTTTTTAAGGCAAGTAGACCTGGGTATAATGATATAATATTATATCGTGATGTAAGACTAAATATCACCTGCTATTTTGGTTATCTAAACATTTCTGATCTAAACATATATTGTTGTCCTTTCTTTGTCATAAGGACTGCATTATAGTAAAGCGATCACTTTTGAAAATAATGTATTTTTATTTACACAGATTACTTAGAAATAAACACCTGTATCAATTTAGTAATCAATTGTAATCCACATTACTTAAAATAAATTATCACGTTTTCTTTTGCAGTGAATGCCAAATAACAAAATACTGTCAACATAATACTGAGGTATTTGGTCAGAACTATCGTGAATATCGCCCAGGTTTACTTGAAACCACTTTGTGGTGCCAGCCAGTGGCCACAGGATAGCTGTTACATCGTTTGGCAGTTCTGTTTGAGCTTTTCATTGCGTTGGGACATGGACAAGCCTGGAAAAACAAATGGTAGGCCCACACACTCTATTAAGCGCCAAACACCTCCGTAGTCCCTGGTAAATGTTTAAGGGCACACACATATGTGTGTGTGTGTGTGTGTGTGTGTGTGTGTGTGTGTGTTTCTGACACTGTCAGCATATATGTATTTGTTTGCGTTGTGCTTTAGGGGTTGCAGAGTTTATGTGTAGGGGTTTTGTGTTCATGCATGAGCATGCACACATGTGTGCGCGCTCAGGCTGCCAGCCTGTTGCTGGTATCCACAGGCCTGGAATAAACACAGAGCCTGTCGTCTGGTCAATAACTATCATTAACTTAGTGATTACAGGTTTGAGCGTCTTACAATAACGCGTGTGCGCACACACGCACGCACGCTGCACACACAACCACACACACACGCGGGAAGTGGGTCAATAATGGCATGTGGAGTTAATGACGGGGCTGCCTGGTACAGATAAATGAGAGAGAAAAGGATAGAAATGAAGAGAGATGGGTGAAGGTAGAAAAGCGTGGAGAAACGGAGAGACAACGAGTGAGATCTGTAGAAAAAAGGGAAGGGAATGTATAGAAAGAAGAGTAACGACACGCGCATATACACACACAAACGAAACGATGGCTGCCAGAAACACGGACACAAACACGCGCACACAAAACTCATGCCGCGCCTTGAGCCTTGTGTTAAATGGAACCCACTCTGCTGTGAGATGAAATCATTGGGATTAAAGAGAAAGAGAGCAAGATCGGGAGATGTAGTGTCAAGATCTTAATAGATGAGCCCCTCTATATCCTTCCTTCATGTCTGCCTCCGTGCTACGTGTTCGTCTGTGTGTCTCACACACACACACACGCACAAACACAAACACAGAGGCACGCACATAGATGCCCTTATGTATGAATAACTGTAGCGTTTGATAGGAGACACTGCCACATGAGTTAACCATAACATCTTCAGGTAAGCACTCAGGTGTTTTGTTTACCAATATTACATGGTGTGTGTGTGTATGTGTTCTCAAACCTGTCTTATTTGTTTCCTTAATGTGCATTAATGTACATGCTGGCTTGGACTTTGTCCTTTCCAGGTCTCCAGGTTTGTAATGTGTGTTTAGGCTGTGTAAACAGACACACACGCACACAAAGATTCAAGCAGCAACATAGCAACAGCAGTCTGCTGCTCGATGACCTAGTTATGCCAGAATTAGAGAGATGGAAAGGCGCGAGAGACTGAATAAGCAAAGAAGAGAGGAGAAGAACAACTTTATTGTGTTTAGACAGCTTACAGTACAACCTCATTGCATGCTACTAGTGTCCACCAGCTGATCTGCGATGCAAGATAACAAGCTAGCTGCTCCACCGCATGGGCGCTTTGATCTATTTGACATAGGCTTGTTTTATGCTGGATACGGCAAATTTTTAGTCCGATAATCAGACTCTGATTACTATTTTGTTAGCTCTCTGGCATGTTTTCTGTGGCCGGAGGATTCAGTTTTCTCTCCTAACCAATCACGGGTCATCTTAGTCGACACTGAATCTGCCTGTGCACCGTACAGGAAACTTAATGGCTAATTTTTAATGTTAATTTGATTTTACGATTAGTGGTCGATGTTGACAAACCTTTTTTTTTTAAAACATTTTATTTGGGTATCAAAAAACAATACAGCAACAAAGGCGCGGATTGGCTCAAGTGCTTCTCCTAACTGGAAAATGCCATTAACAGGGGCAATCCCTAAATGTTGAACAACATTTGAATAGTGGGAGATATCTAGGGTCTGGAACCAGGCTAATTTATATACTAATATAATGCGGCAATGCTTTCGTTTATGAGCTGAGACTGGTCTGTCTGGTTAGCTTGTACCCATTGTGTATTCACCTGCCAGTAAGCTGGTCTAAAGTATAGCACGTTTTTGTTGACCTAGCATTCAACCAACATTGGACCTAAAGGCAGATTATGGTTACAGGAAAACACCTGGTTGTCTCCATTCCCACCAGACATGGGTCTGCAACTGTGGTTCCGTACGTCACTGCTGAATAGGTCTGTCTCCATAGATATAAAGAGACCGTATATCTAGGCTATGGTTGATGCGTTTTGATGGTTCAAAGTTTGCAGAAAGTCTGATATGTAAATAACTCAAGTGTTACATTCTTTGCATTTGTTTTAAAAACTTGAGTTATATTGTGCCCTTCTCAAGTCTAAATCAAATGCAAAGTTGAGTCGTCTTTCTTTTTCCTGATGAACGAACAAGAAAGTAAAACCTTAAAACATTCAAGGCAGGAAGGAAGTTGAAATGTACCAAAAAAATAGCTGATATAACCTTTTGTCCAACTCCTCCCATCGAGACATGCGTTTGGCTAATGTGTTAAACCATGTGCCATGTCCAACCAAATCTCATTTTGTAGCCTAATTGGAGGATAGAGGAAAGGAAATGCCTCTAACAAGATAAATGAAGAAAACCAAAAAATGTTTTAAAGTGGCCAACCGACGAGAGGCAGAGAGGAGTTAGCCTATCTTGTGTACATTCTTTAAACAGAGACGGAAAAGGTTGGAGATGGTTGTCGTGACTCAAGTTAGCGGGATGTGCTCTTGTGTGGCTATTGATCTGCACGACTGAGGACATCTGGAGCCCAGAGCACGCACACGCCAGCTCAACTGGCTCTTTCCTGCTAGTAATACACACACACACACACACACACACACACACACACACACACACACACACACACACACACACACGTGTGGCCAGTGGGACTCTGGATCTGCTGCCAAGTAGCCATCAGGGGCCTTCCACACTCTGATCTGTTACCATAGCAGCCTATCTCGCTTACTGTCTCTCTCCCGCTCTCTCTTTCTCTCTCTCCGAGACAACAGTGCAGAACAAGTGGGGGAAAAAATGGAAAAACTGTGTGTGTGTGTGCGCATGTATACACCAGTCTGCCCTCACAACAGGTTCTGGCGTAGGCAGCAGTCGGCTGGGGCTTGATTCATCCAATCCTACACCTGCCTGACCTAACAAATGACCAAACTAACCAAACACTCTTAATGCCCACATACAAACGAAAACACAACATGCATGCAGACTAATGCTAATAACATCACACATACCAACATGTTTTTGGCTACAGGGATTGACCCAGGCATGTGTGATGGTTTAAAAAACCACTCCATATGGAGAAATGGAGGTGTAATTTTTTTTTCTTTTTCTTCTCCTGTTTTCTTGTGTGTGTGTCTGTGCGTGGTGGTATAAACAGGCCTTCTTAGCTTTCTCTTTTGTCACTCTGTCCTGGGAGGACAGGTGCTGGACACAATCTGTCCCTACGCACGCACGCACGCACCGCGCGCACGCATGCACACACACATACACACACACAGCTGTCAGGGCCCTCCTGGTGACCATCTGGTCACGGAGCCAGGAGTCCCTTGTCATGCTTTTTTTGGCTTTGTCCCGTTATTTCCCCTTAACCCTCTCTTTGGTTGTGGAGTGTCTTCGATTGAGTGACCCTCCCAGACAGAGTTGCGAGGGTATAAATAATACTATGGAATTGGACAGCACTACAACAAAATTTTATTGAGTCTCTGGAAATCTAACCCCCCCCGCCCACACACACACACACACACACACACACACACACACACACACACACACACACACACACACACACACACACA
>JAODLI010026963.1:2500-20567 GCA_027575585.1 Percopsis omiscomaycus | reverse complement strand
CCCTATAAGTTAAACAACAAAGCATATATATATATATATATATATATATATATACACTGTAAAATCAATCATAGAACATGCTGATCACACTTATTTATTCTTTCTTCTTTGGTTGAAGGGGAAATCTGATGGAAAGTTCTATGCAAACAAATAGTATGTGGTATGGTTTCAATTTTACATGCATTACTGACTGTTAGCATTAAGGTGGTTAATGTTGGTTCACACTCATGTCTTGCGGAGTGTCTTTGGGGAGAGATTCCCAGCATTAGGTCTGACCCCGGCCCCTGGGAGCCCATGAATACCCAAACAAACTGTTACTAGCCACTTAGACTAACCCTCCTCTCCGTTCTCCATCTCTTTTGAATACTGCGTGACTCTTTTCTCAGCCTCTCATTTTCTCTCTTTCTCATCAGCCTCTATCTTCATTGCCTTTTTCTAAAATAAACTAACTAATCCCCCTTGTGAAACCCAATCTGACGCAAGGCAACACCGAGTGAAGTACACCTCATAAAGGGCCAGTGGGATTTATGCACTTCAAACAGCAGTGGGATTAAAAGGCCATGTCTGTTTACTTATAACCCTCTCTGCAGCTCTTTAGAATCCTGCCACTTCCTAATTCAATTACAGAGGCAAGCTGTGGAGGCAGCAGATTCTACAGAAACAATCCTGCATGGAATTCCCCTGTTAGAGTCATGCTAGGTTATGGGCTTGTTTCTCAGAGTCTTGCAGGTGGCTGATGGGAGACACGCTTTGATGTCCATTCAAGAGCCTACTGTATTTCATACTGCTTTGTATGTTATATACCAGTAGTCAGTAATATAATATCAGATTTAATGTTCAGTAGGCTATTAACTTACTTTTGCTTAACAAATGTAGTCACACACAAACCATTTTATCAAAGATAACACTACTTGAATAATAATAATAATAATAATAATAATAATAATAATAATAATAATGTATATTATTATTATATAATAATGTATGTTATATTATTCAAAATGTATATCACCTTGCGACCCCCCCCTCCAAAAAAACCAAACAAGCACCAGCCCTTGGGAAATCACTTGTTTTATAAACCTCTGTTAGAAGGGTTTTCAAAAGGAATTTGATAATTGTTCTTGCTTGTAGAGCAAGAACACAGCTAATCAAGCGATAGTTAGCTAGCTGTACTGTCGTCCCTTGGCTACGTGTTCAAGTGTTCTTCTGTGTATAGCAACAGGCCTGTATTCAGTGGCAGCATTATGGGTAGTGTTCAGACTACAGCCCGCAACAGCTGAGAAAACACTGCTCATATGTAGCTCAGTAGGATACGCGTATGGATGATATTAGCATAGCTGCTGTTTGCCCTGCACTGTTGTGGAGCCAAACACACACACACACGCACACCTACGCACACACACACGCACACACACTCACAGTCACACACTATGTGTGCTGCATATCCTGTGTTTATCAATTTCAGTGCCAAACCCAAGAGATCTGGCTCTGCATGCTGAGACCACAGCCTGTTAACCTCTGGACGTGCGCACACACACACACACACACACACACACACACACACATACACACACACATACACACGCCCTGACACACACACACACACACTGCTCTATCAGGCCCATAGATCAACAGCTCAGTAATAGGGAACATACCGTATTTGTTAGCCAGTGTTGTAATATGGGGTTCATGTGAGTGCTAACACCTATTAGTAACCAAACTAATTGCAGATAGATGGCTCACATTGATAAATGAGCCATGTACAGGCACATGGCTTAAGCCTGCACTCTATGTATCCAGGATTGTCCAATCGCAAGACATTTAGAGGTGGCCGATCGGTCTCTATCAATTATGTGATTACACCGATGGCAGATCTGGTGGCGTGGGTTGAAATTAAACCCCTAACCCTGCTAGGCTTTACTGCACGAAACACCCACACATAAACCCAGAGAGAGGCGGGACTAAGCGACACACGTCACACATTCTCATCCAAACAACATATTTTTACATCGTCTGCGAAATAAATCAAAACATCATACAGTGTTGTTGTTAGACTGTCATGGCACTGACAGCTAAAATAGACATCCCTGCTGTCATCAGACAGTAAAAGGGATTTGATAACGTCACAGTCATGGAAAATGGTAGAATCTCTTAAAGCAGTTCTCAAATGTTTGCTCAACCATGAACAGCATTGGAACAACATTAGAAATACAACATTGAAATATTATTTTAAAAGTTTGTAAAATGATATCCCCCCTAAAAACATTTGTCTATCGTACTATAATGTCAATTGGATATTTTCTGTGCTAAAGTGAATCTGTGTGTGTGTGTGTGTGTGTGTGTGTATTTTTGCCCATTAATGTGTAAAAACAGGGATAGGTTTTCAACAGCTCAGCATTAATTTGACTGATGCTCTTTCTTGTCCTGTGGTACGTGGGGTTGTATTATGTCTCTCTCTGTGTGTGTGTGTGTGTTTTATTAGTGGGAAAAGTTTTTTTTGTTAACTCATTAGTGGTGTATATACATGCACTTAAACCATTATATGCTTTGCTAGTGACACTATAATAGCCAACCAATAATAGTAGTTTAATAATAATAATGAATAATAATAAATTATATTTTCAGACGTTTAGTAGGCCGGCATTCTCTAGCTGGGTACCTACAATATCTCTCACAAGAGGCGGTGATGGCGTCAACACATGTGTAGGAGATTGAGACGTCTGTGTCAAAATGTCTTCATTAGATCATGATGAAACTCTCTGTGGTTGAACACTCAAAGCTTCACCCTGCAGCATATCTGGATTGGCTGTATGAACTGTGGTTCAGCGGGTGCAGTAACACTTCCTAGAGGTTTCCAGTTTAGGACACGGAACCAGTCTGTGCCATGACGGAAGCTGAAACCCATTTAGCCCCTCTGCTGTAGTTCCGGGCTAGTACAGGATCTCCGGGACCAAAGACTCTGTCTTTAACGTCGCTTGATCTGCTTGATCTGCTTGATCTGCTTGTACTGCTTGTACTGCTGATGCTGTACCACATATTTTACTGTTGGCGGTTTCAGCAGGTTGAAGTGGGTACGTAAATCTTTCTTCACCAGCATACCAGCAGGCAATTTCTTAGTGGTCGCTTGTGGCGTGTGTGACAATAGGAAACTGTGTAGGCACTAGTGAAGCGTACCTTGGCACTGAGATGCTTTCAGAGCATGTTTCATGGTCTGCATAAACCGTTATGCAAGTCACTTTTTGGAAGGATGGTGTAGTGCAGCTCTGATACACAGCAGGCCACCAGACGTAGCTCCTTGCCATTTTCTTCATCCGAACGATTCCACAGCGCCCTGTGTGGAGTCGCTGCAACACTGGTTTCTTGGCTAATGGCAGAATCACCACTCTCCTGCCCCAGGGCAAACAACTAGACTGCACCGGAAGCTTGTGACGCCGGAACAGATATGGTTTAAGGTCTGGGTCACCACATCATTGCCTTTGCCAGTGATGTCTATCACTGACGCCACCACAGGATCGTTTCTCGTGGCTCGCCTAACCTGTGTAGCGGTGACAGGTGCACTTTCCGTGCAGTTCAAATGTCGTAGGAGTGTGCAGACAACAACAATGCCAACCTCTGCATCTTACTGGCTGCCAACGGAGGAATACCAGTATGCAGACCGAAAATAGTCTTCAGAGGGCGGTGATCTGAAGACTGAAGTTCCTTCCAAATAGATGCTGATGAAAGTTATGGAGACTTAACTGAACTGTAACCTCATTAAAGCCTGTCAAAGGTACACTTGTACACCTGTACAGGTCTTCAAAACTAGTTTAGAATGTTGAAGTGGAAAATGTTTTCTTGTAGATAGTGTCTGTCACAATAGATACTGCCGCCCCAATGTCTATCTCCAGCTACCAGTTGCTCCTCCAGTAAAGGTGACACCCAGTAGCCATGTGATCCCCCTTTAACTGTGAGTACATGTAATAGGTCCTCCCCCTGTCAGTTTGCACTGGTTGTGTTCAATAGAGCGAACATGTTTCTTTTTTCAAACTTAACTGTTGTAACAACGAGAGTAGCCCCGCCCTCCCGCTATATCTCGCCGGCGTATTGAACCACCAGACAGCGGCCGTCCATTCACCCAGCGAACCCCAATTACGCACACCTGTGCCGCATCTCCTCATCACTGCATTCCCCCAGCCTATAAAGCCGGGGAGTGGGTGATGAGGAGTTGTCTGCGATTGTTCTGCACCACGCTATCACGCTGTGTTTCGCTATTTTTGGATATACCTGCCTGTTGTCATTAAACCTACGCTGCGTGCGTCTTTGAGTGACTTCGTCAGCATCTGTTTTTTCCTCTGCACCTGCACTCGCCACCCTCGCACTGTGACAACTGTCCTTTTTCTGTTGAGGACATGACACCCCCATCATGGGAAAAATTTGATTTGTCCCCCCCCAATATATTGCTGTAAACATAACTATGTAATTTCATACAATATTAATAACACGCAATGAAAGCACTTTTGCTTATTATCGACTTTTAATAGCACACATTTAATTAAGTTTTAAAAGATTGCGACCCCCCGCCCTTTGGCTCACAATGGTGGCACATTATGCAGGTGCGTGTGTGGGAATCGTCGACCTGGCTGACCTCCAGTAAGTAGTTCAAACAAAGAATATGTTCGACATTACAATAAATACAAAACAATACAATACAATAAAACACATTTATAATCGTCACCAGTCTTCATTTTCACTGCATTGAATCTTAGAGTAAACTGACATAGCAAAAAAAACACCACAGAAACGGAATTGTCATTGCCACCTATTGGCCTTTCTTGGTATTGCTGGTTGTAAATACAAATACTGTACCTGCATACATACTGGACTGATAAGGAACACTGCTATAACTATTATTAATAGTAGTATTTAATTTTTTTTAAATGTTTAAAGTTGGGACTATCCTTCAGTTAATTACCTATAAATTATCAAAGTAGTAGTAATTATGGTTCCGCAATTTACATGTAACATATTACAACGTAGGCTATGTGGACTACTTTTGGTGTCCCCCTCAGGAATTGCTCTTGAGAAAATTTAATATAATTGTCCTACCCAAAGTTAATATCAGATTTTCGCCCCTGGCTATATTGCTCTGCATTCTCTTCACAAAGTCCAATGCTACTGACACTGACATTACCTTTGATGCATGAATAAATGTCCTTTAACTTTTTCCTCCCGTCAAAAAAGTGGTTATCACCTCGTTCGCATTAGCTACATTTAATTTGCATATTAGTAAGCTAGCGTGCACTCAAATATTACTGAACGCGGATACAACATGTAAAACCAGACTTTCTTCCGCACCGAAGAAGAAGAACGCAGGTGCAGACGCACTCGTCGCCAACTTTGTTACATCCTTAGAGATTTCTTAATCCTCTGTATAACAATTTAATGATCAGACCACAGACAGAGCTCAGGTGAGGAACGTGCTAACTTCCATGCTCGGGTTACATAAATGTTGCATTCTTACACGTATATAGTGTGTCCCTTTCTATGGTAAGAAAGGTGGGACAAATCAATCTAAATGCAAATACAAAACATACAGCACATAGTTGCTTGCTGGCAGGTAAATCTTTGGCCTACGAACTTGAAAAACTTGACTAAAAACTGACTAACTCAGTGGTTTTCAAACTTATTGACCTATCGACGCCCCCCAAAAAATCCTTCATTGCTTGTGCCCACCACAAGTATTGTGGGAATTAGATCGATATATTTGCTAACACTAAATAAACTGATTTTAATGAACCCGTTCATCTATAATCGAAACACACACACACATTCTCTCGAGGAACACTAGAACATTTTGATTATATCACTTGCTGGTCTCAATGGTTCAATGTCTAAGCAGCAGAGAAACACTGTAAGTCTGTATGTGTGTGCGTGTGTGTGTCTACAGCTGCTGGTAAACTGTAATTTTAATGTTGGTTTTAATCCCGGGGTGTCAATCTTCATTCCAGGCTAACTTGAATTGGAAACACTCCCAAAGTGAGCACATAGCTCTCTTAGTGCCTCCTGTGTGAGTGTGTGTGTGTGTGTGTGTGTGTGTTGGTCTTTTTTAAGATTGTAGCAGCACCACTTAGATGAGTGGGACACTGTAAGAAATGTAGCAATTACTTTTCCTAGTCCATGTTTATAGCAGCCCAGAATGAAATGTACTATAATGTAATAAGCAAGTAATTTAATTTTGGTATGACTTTAACATATGGTGGAAAGAACAGGGTAATTTCAGGACCGGTTAGGTACTGCCACGTTCAAATTAAATGCATTTTTAATTGGATTGAGATGTTATTGTGCCTGCCGCATGTCTCAAACGATCTACGATCTATTGCACCTTTACGAATACCTAAATATAAAGCACACAAAACACCAGATAAGGCCTTCAAATTCCATTAAGGGTATTTGTATTGGTCTTTCTTTGATTTTGAAAATTAACAAATATTTTGGAGATTTATTTAAGTTTTTAAAGAGCTATTATGCATTTAATCAATTTAGCTTGTGTGACTGTTGGCAGTGTTTCAGAACTTCAACCATGTCAATTAATATGGGCAATAATGAGAGATAGGCCAGGTTTAAAGCAAAGGTTCTGCGGGTGTCACGAATCTCTCCAGCTCTTAAAACATTATTTTAGTTGATCATGTTATTTTGTTCTAGTTCACTAACTCTCCTGTCATTTCAGACTCCAGTTCCCCCTCCTGCTTGATCTCCCCTCACTTCCTTCACCTGGTTGTCCCCGCCTAGCTACTCACCTTCAGCTCATCATCATCATCAGCCTGTTGCACTAGTTCCTTGCCAGATTGTCTAGAGTCTCCAGCCTTGCATTCCAGCGTACCATAGCTTAGTTTGATTATTCTATCTAGAACCTTCTTCGCCTGTTCCCCGGACCCGTCTTCTGCTTACCGGATTTGGATTTGTTTGCCTTCTCTTGGACTGCTTACCTGGTATTGTGACCCTGCCTGCCTGACTACTTCTATAAACTGAACTTGCCTTTTAAGTCACTTCTGTCTCTGAGTCGTGCTTCTGAGTTCACTTCTGTTTAAGTTTCTTCTGAAACGTGGTTGGTGATTGTTTCCCACTCATCAACCCAAAAGAATAGAATCCACTGGCATCCATCACCAGACAGTCACTGTCACGGCCCCTGCTAGAAAGCCCACCGTATAGAGCTGGAGGATCCAGTCCACAGCAACATACGACATCACTGAGGAGGAGAGACCAATGGCCCAGTGACTCACAGAATAATGTGCATCTTATGCTGGTAGGATGTGTCGCTGTCCCACAAGGCATGTCCCTCGCCTGAGGATGAGTTTCTGCAGTAAGGAGCTGAAGGGCTGCAGTCTAAAGCGTCGATAGGAATGTCGGTCCGAGGAGCAATACGCTGGAGTCCCATTTCCCGGCGTTTAGCGCAAATACCTCGGCACGCCGTGGTTGACCAAGATTGTTTATTTGGAGGGGGGGATGGAGGGGCTGTGTGCATGTGTGTGTGTGTGTGTGTGTTTAGGAGAGAGAGTCAAAGTGCAATCTTTTGGATGATTGACTACATGCTAGTGTGACTGACATGCTAGCTTTGAGAGACTCCCTCGCATACATAACTTAATGTGTTTACATGGAGCCTTAACCTTCCATTAATGGTCGCTAAAATTGTCCAGTCAAAATTAAATTGATGAACTGAGCTTCAACTCAAATGTGAGGTATAAACCAGTAGCAGAATGTTAGCAGTTAATAGTAATGACTGGCCGAGCACTGCCAAACTCTACAGAGAGTACAAGAGTAGGCCTACAGATATAATTTGAGGTAGTTTATCCTGAATGAAAAATACATTCATACATAGTGCAGGCAAACAGCTCATAAATCAGCCATTCCTGCTAAGTCAACAATGATGACAATGTGACACCCTCCACACACAAACCCCAACCTCAGACACACGCACACACGTGTGGTTCCGCCCCCAACCCCTACCCCCCATGTCGACACACACGGGTGTGTGTTGTGTGTGTGTGTGTGTGTGTGTGTGTGTGTACCCTCCCCCATACACACACTCGCAGCCCCACCAGACTGAGTGGTTCATTCATAGAGGGTCTCGGGGGAAACAGGTTGTGTCCTGCTGCCTAATAAAGGAGGGTTTATAGGGGGTGGCCTGTCTCACTCTCACTATCACAACCCACACGCCCCAACTAGTCTGTCTAACACACTGGACATGCCTCGAACAGTTTGACTTGACCATACACCCCACCTACATCTGACATGCATCACCGGTTGGGTCCAATATCCTCTATGTTGTGTCTGGGTCACAAATCTAATTAAAGTAGCTTAAGATAACTTATTTCTGGTAAAGTATTATAATCATTACTACTCCCAAGCCCCACTGAACAACATGAAACCCTTTCTATTTGCCAATACAATTGTCTTTGTACTGGATAGTACAGTGGCGGGAAATATAGACGAACAGGAAGTGGTTGATGAATCAGGAAGAGAGTTACCACAGCAAGGATCACAGCTCTGGTTGACAAAAGCTATGCTTAAAGTGGTTTCTGCAACTACAGCAAAACATTTTGATCAGAGTGTATAGCAGGTTACCATTAAAGGAACTGTTTGCCCGAAGGTTCTTCCTTGCTTAGATGCTTCATGGGCATGGAATGATTGTGCACGACTTGGTGATGGGATCTGTTCAAATATAGACCATTGCAGTGGATTTTTTTAAGTATGTTGCCGTTAGCAAGAAATTTGCAATAACTTCAATGTCTGCCATTGCCGCCCATGTGGCAGTTTGTCTCTGTACTGAAAAAGAGACAAATTATATAAAGCTGGATACTGTGAGATATAAATGATTCTTCATTTTTCATCCAGTTGTTTTTTTCTTTTAGATCAGATGGTAACCAAACAAACTATTATTTAACTGACATAATTTAAGTCAAACTTATCAAGAGCTTTCAGTCTAACTAGCAGGGACCCAACCAGCAAACATGTTGTCAGGACTGTGACAAATTAGTTTGTGTGTGTGTGTGTGTGTGTGTGTGTGTGTGTGTGTGTGTGTGTGTGTGTGAGACCAGGACACACTGACTATGAAATGACCTCAAATTGTGTGTGTTTGCGTGTGTATAAAGGTGTATGTGTATGTACGTGCGTGTGCGTGTGATATGGGGTCACAGGGTCATGGTCTAAGTCATGTTCCAACAATGTGTCCTCCACCTTCAATAAAGACAGGCATTCATACACACCTCCCATCCATCAGAGCTCTCAACATATCACCATGGAGACAGAGAGCGAGAGAGAGATGAGGAGAAAGCAGAATAGAGAGAGGGAAAGGTTGGTCTAAGTGGACAATATAGGCCCCTTTTCCACCAGAAGTGCCTTTTCCAGGAGCTAGGAATGTATTTTTTGTCCCAGGACGATTTTGGTGAACTATTTTACCTTTTGGTATTTGTGTGAAGCATGCAACTGGTCAGACACAATATTTGTCACAATCGCCAACCTGACCTATTTTTAAATATTGACTTGTGAGAGGTAAGCAAAACAATGGCGTCTACTTTCTGTTTGCTTTGTTTTGTAAATTTGTTGTGTCCTGAAATGACATCTCGTAACCGGTGGCAACAACATGCCTGTCCCAGGATCCATGTGGTCCCTGTTCCTGAACTCTTTCATTCCTGAACCAGAGTAGAAATGGGGTTACAGATATGTAGTTCAGAAATGTAGTTCGAGAAGGTTCTTGTAACTGTTTTCAAGGAAACCTGTTGTTCAGTTAAAAGAAATAACTAAATGTTACATATAAAACATAATAATCTTTGATGTATGGTCATTCTTTTCAGGCCATCCATCTTATGCTGTTGTCAAAATCTTTTTTATAAAATGTTCCAATAAACATCATTACCACCATTCCATTAAACACATCTAAAAAACTCCCTGTGTCTCTGCCAGGAACGGCCATGCATTTCTTCCCTCTCGTGTCACTTTGACATATCACATTAAGTTTCCTCTGCCAGCAAGGCGATAACACTGGTTTATAGTTCTTATCCTCCTGAATGAGGTCACGTGCCAGACATTAATATGTCAGGTTAGCACCTTTAACAAACTTTTGCTTTTCCATTGACGAGACTGCAAACGTATTAAAAGAAGGGAGGAAACTCCTGGGGAGATATGGACTAGCTTCACCACAAGGACATTTAGATGTAGGAGTGTGAGAAATAACATACTCTGTCTTTCTGTGAAATACATGAAACATGAGACATTTGGCCAAATAATGCAGCAGTATGTATGTATAAGGTATTTTTACACTCTTAAATTAATTAAATGATTATTATGTTATATCATAATATATTGTTTTTCTTTATTTTAATTGTATTTTCCTTCACTAATTTTTGATGTGTGTCTGGCTCAATTCACTCTGCAAAGGATATATATGAAGCCGGGTACAAGAATAAAGGTGTCCAGGGATTCAAAAATAAGATTCTAATGTAAATCCTACTTTTTGTTTCTTTGTTTATTCCGTTTTCATCAATTGATATGACATTTTTACATTACATTATTTCAAAAATTATTAGGAAACTGTTACACCTCAAAAGAGAGCACATAAAAATGAGTTACTCTTGATACCGTGAGGTAGTTTTACACTGGACGACTGACTATCCTGGACTGTTAGCCTGTGCTAGTGCCTCCAGAGCGCGCTTTTATTGGTCTTCTAAAATGAAATTTAGATCTGTGGGTATTATTACTGAATACACTTTACTATTATAACTTGACAGACAGAAATATTAATAAAAAGCACCCCCCGCGCAGTCGCGCACGTACTTACACTTTTATTTGCACCCACACGCACGCACGCGAGCACACACACGCACACACACACACACACACACAGCAAGCAGAGACGCAGTATGCAGCAATCCAACAGGTCATAATTCAACAGACTAATGTTTGTCATGGCTGCCTGCTTAGTTTAGCCAAAAAGAGACTTGACCCTCTGGGAATAACAGTCAAATCACACACACGCACACACACACACACACACACTACGCACACACACAAAGGCATAACTTATGAGAGATGGCATGTTTTACAGGCAACTCAAGACAGTTGAAATGAAATGATCTTTATAAATACCTCTGTGATAATTTCAGCGTCCCTGACTGATATGGTGGGAGCTGCCGTGCCAAGTGTGTGTGTGTGTGTGTGTGTGTGTGTGTGTGTGTACTGTAACTCCTCTAGGAGCCCTACTTTAAATCAGGGCCTTATTAAAACAATCTTATTTCAGCCACATGCAACCACTACGGGATCTCAGGTTATCACAATAACCATAAATCCCCTCTCTCTTTCCGGACAGACAGCCGTGTGTGGGCGTGGGCGTGTGTGTGTGTGTGTGTGTGTGTGTGTGTGTGTGTGTGTGCGTGCGCGTGCATGTGTGTGATATAGGGTACTTGGCTTTGGGAGGTCATTAGGAGTTTCCCAGTCCACATGGGGTGTGAGTTGGGGCGTTGCCATAGCAACAAGACAGGGAGTTAAGAGACACCGGACCCGTTTAGGTCTCCCCCAACGAGAGGAGCCAGGAGCCACGCCCCGCGCACGGTGGTGTCTACGTGCACATGCGCGTTTGTGTGTGCGTGCATGTGTGTGTTTCGGAAGATGTGTGTGTGTGTGTGTGTGTGTGTGTGTGTGTGTGTGTGTGTGTGTGATGTCTATTTTGAGTTCATTGTTCTGTCTGGAGCCCATTAGATAACCTGAGCACAGCAGAAACAGAAGATGTTCCTCTGGTGTCAGTGATGACAGGCCCAAGGAATGCTCACACACACTCGCACATACAGCTCGTTTCTCATTGCTATCAATGTGTCACGCTTTTGTCTTTACTGTTCCACACGCATGCACATGCGCGCGCACACACACACACACACACACACTGGGGAGGGAGGGGTGGCGTGTTTGGCGTCTAGGCACTGGCGATGATATTTGACAGAGTCCTGCCACACGCAATAGTCTGTGAGCCAGCAACAAGTCATGTATCAAACATGCCTCTGCTACACGGATCAGCGCGCACACACACACACACACACACACACACACACACTCACTCCCATGCTGCGCTTGGATGATGTCACTTATCACCGATGGCATTCTTAGTTGAGAACAGATTGATTTGAAAGGAAAGACAATGGAATCTGACTTTGCATTTCTATCAGCAGACAGTCGGCCATTGATATGTAATTATTGCGTGTAAATAAAGGCTCTCTCTGTCTGTCTTAATCTGCCCGTCTCTCAGACGCGCACACACACACGCTGCCTCGCGGGGCTTCATGCATCATTATCATTTCGCAATTTACTATTGCTGTGACAGCCTTCCACAGTAACCACGGTAACAGGATACATGAAAAGCCTGTATTGAGCCCAAACGAGCCCGGCTCCGAACAGACCAGTACTCAGACACACACACACGCACACACACACACACACACACACACTCTGTCTGTGTGTATGTATGTATGTTTATGTGTTTGTATCAGTGTGTGTACTGTATATGGTCTATATACTGGATAATTCTGTGTGCATGCACACATACACATACGTGGACAAAATACGTCATATCAATAAAGAACATATATTTTGACATTCTCCTTAGCTTTAGGCTTGGTAGAGTATGTGAACATGTTTTTTATACTAATAGCAGGTCTTATTCTGCTTTCACTATATGATATATTCATATTGTAATCATATTTTTATATTGTGTTAACAGTTAAAGTAAGGTTTTTTTTTCACCCTTGGTTATTATTTATGAAACTTATTGCGCAGGCACTCACACACTCACATGCCTATACATACAGGCACACACACACACATACACACACACACACGCACGCACGCACACCAAGGAAATTGAAATTGCTTATTTGCTTCAAATGTTTATGTTGGCATGATGGGTGCCCCTAGCTAACAGCACCATGCAGGCCCTCATACCTGTTTCTACACCCAATAAAACACTAATCTGCTGACATGGATCAGGACCTAAGTGCCTCTTTGGAATGCATACAATCTCACACACACACACACACACACACACACACCTATACCCACAACCACAAAAACACAGTACACAATATATGTGCGCACACACACATACACACACACAGATCCTATCCACTGTTGTGAAGGCCTTTATTAATGTGGCAGGACTATTTTCAAGGGCATATTCACATGCAAACGTTTAGGAAAAATATACTGTAGTTTGTCCCTTAGTATCTTTGGTTGTCTAAGATTTCATTAATGGAGTCACTGTATGTCATCAGATATTGACTTGCAAATAGCCAAATGTACACATTTTGGCCTAATGCCAAATGACTCTTAAAAATCCCATGTTAGGAAAATAATCTTCAGTGATCTTGGGTGCTTCATAAAAGTATGGGCTACCCCTTTAAGAAGCTGTAAAAAGTGTAAATCAAGAGGTGTGACATTGTGGCTGTATGTTTGTTTTGATTTGTGTCACACGTTAACACGAAGCCCCTCCGGGCAGCTGAGTGGCAGCTCAAGCCAATAAGAGCCGTGGCTCATTTATATACTGTATATGACCATTGGCTCACGGCCACCAAAAACTGTCCGTTCAGGCCCCATGTTGAAGTGAATATTGAACATTTTTACACCTCCATTGGTTCCATATTTGCACAAATGTATAATTTTAAGATGTACAATTCTGGTCAGAGTATTTCATGGTAATGTGTGAAAGTTCTTTTGTGAGTTGAGACACAATGAAAGTCAATAGAGGCTGAATAAAAGTGAAGATTTTGTTAATTTAATACCAAGTGTAATGTCGTACAGTAAGCGTGTGGACATATATTGTACAATCCTAACTTGACCCATTATGGCCAAAAAACAGGCTTAAAAATAAATGATTTTGATGGAAGAATTTCACAATAAAAGAAAAAAATACCCCTTAAGGACTAATTCAAAAGTAATGAAAAACCAAAGGCTTTGTCTCCTTTAACTCTTTAGCGTTCTTGAAATCCTGTCTTGTTAGTACAAATAGATCTTATAGTCCTATAATAAAGCCACTTTGAGGACCCTCACATAATGGACGTCGTCTGCCAGCCAGGCCATCGGAGGAGGCTGGAGGCTGCTGGTCTGTCCTGGTTTCCCATGGCTCAGTGTTGTTCTCCTGGCTTTACGAGCAACTGGAAGCCATTATGGAGATGAGGGCGCTGAACGGGGCAGACCAGTCCTCTTCCAGCGATGACAGGATTCTCTACCCATAGCCAGAGCAGGTCCCCTTCCCTCCCACTGTAAATTAAACACAAATGTACAATCATGTACACACACACACGCGCACACACACACACACACACAGTTTGTGGTTATGCTACATTTGTGTAAGTAGCAGCAGTGTACTGGAGTTCAGTCAGTCTACAACATGAGCAGGTTGAAAACAAATCTAGTTGGACTGGCATGGAGGCCAACTGTATCACTGGCTTCATTTTTTGTTTGTTCTAAACATGCTGGTTCTTTATTCATTTTTAAATAGATTTTCTATTGTGCTTTGCTTCTTTCTATATTTCTTAAATTGGTTGATTATGTTTTTAAATTCTTTCTTTCTTTCTTTCTTTCTTTCTTTCTTTCTTTCTTTCTTTCTTTCTTTCTTTCCTTCTTAGACTCTTTCTCCTACAGTCTGGTCTTAATCATAGAAGCATCTAGAGTTATAAGTCTCCACAGACGACACACTTTCCATCCATCAGTTCTGCCAGAGAAGTGCGAAGATAAAAAATGCCTGTGTGTGTGTGTGTGTCGGCGTGGGCGTGTGTGTGCACTATGGAATGTGTGTCTCCGCATATCTCCTGATATGTTCGTGAGTCTTTTTACAATAAAATCTAGCCTTCATTTGTCTGCATAAGAAAGGCGTCCCACAAACACACACACACAGATCAAGGATCTAGAAACACCCAGTATTTGTGTATTGGCCTTTTAAGGGTAGCATCGCTGATGGTAGGAACACCGGATGAGCTCTCCCTGTTTATAGTAAAAGGGGGCAGTTCCCCATGGGCACAACTTGAAATACCACATTATTTTAAATCTGCAATCTTGACATTTTCAGAATGTATTGTGGTTACACCCAGTCAGTGGTAAGTCACTTTGAAACCAGACAGTGTATATCTCTATAAACAGATATCTGTATATGAATACACAATCTATAGGCATCTGCACATGATTTTGGTATCGGAAGCTTCCTGGTTTCCGTTTGTAGTCCGAGTAGTATTGACCAATCATGTTTGAGCGGGCTTTGATTGCATGCAGGTAAACAGTCCGTGTGGAGAGCAAAAGAGGCGGAACACATTGGCCAACTCTAACTCTAAAAGAAGCCTTGGCCCGGATGTCCATTATCCAATATTCGGATATCCGCTGGCTACACCTGAACACCATAAATATTGGCCCTTGCCCCCAGAGGTATATTGTCATAGGACAGATAGCCAATGGGTTCTGAGATTGGTGTATGGATAGCACAGGGGCCAATAGAGGCGCTTATTACTTATATATTATGATCTGGTGGACTACCACACTGTTGTTTGAGGCAAACACCTCACTACCTGTGCGTCACTTTGAACTGTTTATTTCTCTGAATGTGGCACATGTACAGTAGACACCAGAATATCATAACTGTCATGAATCGGCAGGCTCAGTCGTTATTGTATTACCTCCATTAGAGATGAGCAGCAGAACTGACATTAATTTACAGAACTATTTGAGATTGTTGATTTAACATGGGACTGCACACATCTGTATTTGAATCTCAATGGCATTATAAGTCATTTATGTTTAGCATTCAGCATTCATTAGGTCAAGTGAACCCTGTAATGAAATACCGGAAAGCCAAGAAAGCCAACTGTGCTGTCACACACACACACACACACACACACACACTTTAAGGCTGGTTCATACTTCATTGTTGGTTTGCTTCTGGGTCTCTGCGTCCATTCTGCATATAAACACAAATTTTTTTTATATGCACACACGGACACACAATCGCGCTCATCCATGTCGCATGCATGCACAAGTGCAAAGCGCACACACGCGAGCATATTTCACACACACACACACACACACACACACACAGACAGACAGACAGACGTACACCACATGTATGGAAAAAAATGATCAGAAACATATAGCCCCGCCACGGTAATTGTGAAAAATGAAAGTATCAGTGCTATAGAGCTCCAGAAAAAGGGCCAGATGGCTCGGAGGTCTTGTTAAAGATGGCTGGCTGTGATAAAGCGGGGCGGAGAAGGTGAGAGAGAGAGAGAGGGAGAGAGAGTTGGCTCAGGTCTGAAGAATGTTGCCATCCATCACTATGATGAGCAGGTTGAAACCTAACTAGATGGAGGCAGATAGCATTCCAGAAACATGCATAGAGGAGAGGAGAGAAAGAGGGGAGGGGAAAAGGGAGGAGAGGAGAGGAGAAAAGAGGAGAGGAGATGAGGGACAGGAGTCAGAATTAGAGAATATGGGGAGGAGAAGAGAGGAGGAAAGGGGTTTAGAGGAAAATATAAATATATTACACACCGTTTCCCCTCTTTATCTGCCTATCACTCTTTCACACATGCACACACACACGCACACACGCACACATGCACACACTGCTGTTCTGCCCTAAGTTGTCCCAGTGTGTTAATAAAGTTTGAAGTGTTGCAGGCCACTTCAATATTCTGCCCTAAAGAGGCAATGGGCTCCTCGCCACACACAATTCTTATTACTTTTCTCTCTCTCGCTCTCTCTCTCTCTTTCTCTCTCTCTCTCTCTCTCTCTCTCTCTCTCTCTCTCTCTCTCTCTCTCTCTCTCTCTCACACACACACACACACACACACACACACAACACACGCACACATACGCACACACAGTTTTATTAGCCGTGTGTGAAAGAGATAAGACATTCCAGGGTAAAGTGTGTGAGGGAATAGGAGGGAGGGGAGGACCGTTCTCAGGAGTACACTGCATGTGGTGTGGTGTGTGGTGTGTATTTGTTGGCCAGAGGGGGAAGAGCAGAGTTAAGATGGGTTCCCGCCACCACGCTTACGACAGTGAGGCGCGTGGGCATGCTCTTCATCCAATTGCGTTCCTCGATTTGCATCCACACTGCCAGTGTGGCTTCCAGTGAAGGTAATTCCTTTTTCAGGGATTTCACGGTGACTGAGACAAAACACTGTTCAGGCATTACGCATCCTCACACTGCATAAGGAAATACCCTGCACAAAACAGGAGGGTTTTAAATCTTTATGAAATTGCATAATGACGCTAGATGATATACACTACCTGTTTAAATGTGGACCTGTGTTATCCTGAATATCTGCCTCCTGAAACCCTGTCGAATCCCGTTCCTTGTGTATGTCTGCTTATCTTCCCTATTTGCCAGAGCTGTCTGTCTGTATGACTCGTGTTGTTTAATTTTTTCTGACTGGAGGTGACTCACAAATCACCACACACATAACGAAAAAGCCTTTTGAATGTAATTAGCATGGAGAACAAATCTTCCCCCCCATCACAGATATGAATGTTTACGTTGCACATGTGTGCAATCTGTTTCTATGATTCAAACCTGTGTACACAGTATCCTGTGTGTGTGTGTGATCCCATTGTTACCGTCACTATAAATAACTTGTGTTTTTGTCTGGGTATTTTCTGTTTATGACCCTGATTTAGTGATGTTTACATGCATTGCTATACCTCTGTGTTCAGGGCATACATCTGAATGTGTGTTGTGGGCTTTATGTTGCCATGCTGTGGATAATTCGTCACATGGGCTGGCAGTGTGTTTACGTCCTCAGCGCCCAACGCAATGTCCACATGTGCAATTACACATTACCTTCATCAACAATCAATTCAAAGTATACTCTATTTTACCCAGACGGTCTATATAAATGTGTTTAAGAGTCACTGGGGTTTATGTAGCGGGCAAATGTGTCTTTCTTATATAATCTAATGAGAATAAGAGAAACAGACAAAGGTTGGGGGGAAAGGGGTTTCTGGGACGTCGGCTCCTAGCTGAAAGGCGCCGTGTTCGATCCCCAGACATGGGCCCACC
>JAODLI010026944.1:0-20579 GCA_027575585.1 Percopsis omiscomaycus | reverse complement strand
ATTACAATAAACAAAGTTATCATTCACACTTCAAGTTTACAATCTTCAAACAGTAAATAATTGCTGATTGCGAAGTGCTTAAAATTTTAAGAGCTGATCTAGCAGAGGAGAAGGAATTTTATTGTTGTTTTTTTTAAGAAAGTGACGAAAGGAGGATAGAATAAGTATTGTTAGTGTCATTAGTGCTAGTGCTAAAACCACAACTGTTGTGCTTATTTTACAATTGCTCTGTATGCATGTCCCTAAAAGTGGATTAATACTAACAACAACAACAGCACATCCATTGGAAAGGGGCCATTCAGTTAAGGCCTTGGTTTGAAACTATGATGTTTACACGACACATGACATGACAGTAAATGGACATGATATGACAGTAAATCAACATCTAAACTAAATCATCAATACAATACATCTATTTGACATGCACTGCAGCGAACCATGCCTCCCTATTGAACACAGCGCATATCGCATACGATATGACAAGGTCATGACCTCGAGCTAGACTTGGTGCCACCTGGCCCCTGAAGGGAGCTGCGATTGCGAGACACTAACGTGACTAACTAAAGTGAGCAAAACATCCAGGAGGTGTCAGGGAGGATCAGTCTGTGGCTCACAGTGATCTCCAGAGGGAGCTGTTCTCCCTGACACAAACACACAAACACGAAGCTCATTAGGAGTTCAGCCACGCAGAAGTAAAAGATGAAGACTAGGGAACGCTGGAGACCCAGATCAGTCCAAGAACAACACGTGCCAACAACACCAACAGGTAAAACAACTAACTTTGCATCGTTTCATTGAGATCTGTCTTTTTTCTGTGCAACTCTGCCTAGAAGAAGAAGGGGCCGGAAGGTCGTGGGTTCGAGCCCAAGAGTTGTCCGACCTGTAAGCATCCTTGAGCAAGATGCCTAACCCCCCATCTGCTCCACGTAATAGCACCATGTAATTGTAAGTCGCTTTGGATAAAAGCGTCTGCTAAATGACCTAAATGTAATTGTAGGAGGCCAGCATCCCGGATTCGCCTCTTCACTGTTAACGTTGAAACTGGTGTACTATTTAATGAAGCTGCCAGTTGAGGACCTGTGAGGCATCAGTGGTGCACCCGGGCCTCTCACCTCTCTTTCTATTCTGGTTAGAGCTAGTTTGCGCTGTTCTGTGAAGGGAGTTGTACCCAGCGTTGTAAGAGATCTTCAGTTTCTTGGCAATTCCTCATACGGAATAGAAGAATAGACTGACGAGCTTCAGAAGAAAGTTCTTTGTTTCTGGCCATTTTGAGCCTGTAGTCGAACCCACAAATGCTGATGTTCCAGATACTCAAATAGTCTAAAAAAGGCTAGTTTCAGATGTGCTAACATAATTGTAAAAGGGATCAATTTACCTTTTAAAAATTATAAACTTGTATTAACTTGGTTAACATGCCAACGTGCCAGCTGCTGAAAATGGGTCTCTGTACATCTATGTAGATATTCCATTTAAAAATCAACCGTTTCCAGCTACAATAGTCATTTACAACATTAACAATGTCTACACTGTATTTCTGATCAATTCTGTTATTTTAATGGACAAAAATGTCTATGTGACCCCAAACTTTTGAACGGTAGTGTAATACCACAAACAGGGTAAAAACAGGAAATATCCTGTAAATGCCTTTTTTCTACATGTAGATTTCTGAGACAATTAGTCAACGTGAGCATAAGGGATGAGTCCCTCCCACCATCTCTCCACGGTGGGCAGCGCCCCAACACAGACACCCCCTAAGCCCTCCATTGTGGCAGCTGCCATCTGACAGCACAATGGCCTCTGCCTGAATGGCCTCAGCAGAGGAGAAGGTTGCTGAGGCAAGAAGAATGAACTGGCCTGAACCAAAGTAAAGCCTGTACTACTACAATGTGTTTTACACATGGGCACCGCTGACAATAGGTCTCTCTTTATATATTAAGGCACTGATGCAAATAATGCTTTAACATGGGTAAATGTAATAGACTGGTGGGACTTCTACAAGTCATGTCTGCAGCATGAATATCCTATAGCCACTTGAGGCTGGCTCCAAAAGCGAGGCAATCCCCATAGACCCCCATGTTAAAATGTTCAACTTTACAGAGGAAATATCATTTACAGCCTGCTACAAAAAAACAGTTTTGGTCTCTGACAACTGTACGGGGGGGGGGAGTTTTTATGTAACTCGTAAGTTGAAATTATATTAAGCCATCAATGTATCCACATATATATACAGCCGGGAGTTAGGCGAAAGGCAGACACTGCCAAGATAGCGACGGCCAGAGCTAGCACACGTGGAGCTTCAAACCCGTTCTTCAGAAAACCTATGGGTGACGTCACTCATTCACACAGTCTATGGTGATCCTGTGGATAATTCGGACTACTTGCGGTACACCAGTACTGAATAATGTGTTGTGCAGCCCACCTTGACAGCTTCAGGTACGTCGCACACAGCCGCTGGGTCCATGCGCACCAGACGAGTCACCTCAGACACAATCGCCTCCGTGTTCTTAAATCTACAAAAAAAAAGATCCAACATTTACAATTAGGTTACAATTATTTTGGCGGATGCTTTTTATCCAGAGTGTCTTACAGTGAGTATAATTACATACTCACTGTAATATTTCAGATGGGGGGTCAGGCATATTGCTCAAGGATGCTTACAGGTAGGCCAACTACGGGGCTCGAACCCACGACCTTCCGACTGGGAGTGGAACACCCAGACCACTAGGCTACCCTGTGTTTAACTGGCTTAATAGGCGCGGCTGGCTGACCGTCTCTGTGTACCTGGCGGGCAGCTGCAGTGCTAGGTATGGAGCGATGCTCCAGGCCAGGTTAACATTGTCCTTCCACTGTTTCTCAGTCAGGCTGATGTACTTAGACCTCCAGTTGGCGATGCTGGTCTCCACTGACTGGTCCGTAGAAATCGCCAGCTCCTGGGTGGACAGGGGGTTGTACCAGGTGGTCAACCGCTCGATCTCACTGGCCTGGGGAGGGACAGACATGTGGTGTGCCCCACAAGGTGGAGTTTAGACTAGATCTTAACCCAGACTAGACTAGACTAGACGATGCCCATATTTGGGAGTAAAGTATATTAACTGCCGTTGTTCAGTGCAGATGGGTAATGCAAGCAGTAATGTGAGGGATAGAATATCAATTATGTTTGTCTTACAGCAAGATACTTCAATGCAGTTGAACCCAACAGATTAGAGACTTTCAATGGAAACAACAGATTAGAATCTTTGGGACTGTTGCCTATCAAAGCCAATCGTGAAGTGCAAAAAAGTTGAACGTTTGAAGCAATCATGTACTTTTAAACACAGAGGGTACTGAATTACCAGTAGGGCCAGCAGTAAGGTCCTCCGTTTCATATAGTACTTGTGTAGCTGAGAGCCTCGGTTGCTTTTCTTTGACAGTCCTGAAACAACACAGAAGTAATGCACTAAAGCTGCTGTAGGCAGGATTTGCAATGAGAGCTAGCAAAAAAAAAAAAAAAAGAACGAAAGAGAGCAAGATTTAAAAAAAATAATCGACAACCCAAAAACCCACCCCCTCCTCCTCTGCTCCCTCTGCAGCCCGCTGGTCTGCCATTGCAAAACACCATTGAGCTGTGTGCGCACAGTCATATGATTGACAGGCAAGGTAGATTCGCCGGACCAATCAGGGAAAAGTGATTGGTCAGAATTCTTTCGGGCAGCGTCAAAACTCTAAATAGACTTCTACAGAGGCAGGGGCCATTAACCAGAGCAGATACTCTCACAGCATTTCACTCACTGACAGCTGACGGATGTGTATGGACCGAGACCACCTCCTCTCAAGGGTCTCGGTACGGCTGTTCTGGTCCGCACACGAGTGCGGATACTGTTTTCACACCTGCCCAAAGGAATCGCACGAAGTGGGAAAACGAACCAGAGTTCGATTTAACCGAACTAAAAAGTGGTGGTGTGAAAACGTCCTTTATAGCTCCTAAATCCTATCTACAGCACCTTTAGGAAAACACTGTAGATACTGTATACACAACACACTATATTAAAAGGGTATACTCCTGATTGCATTATACTGTAACACGATGATTTTGCAATATTGGTTTCACCCACAAGGGAAATTCCAGACACAAATGAGAGTCATTTTTAATATAAGAACCATTTAATGTACTCTATGGGTAGTATGTTTACAAAAAAGTGTGTGTGCGTTTTTTTACCTGATTTCTTGGATATGGTGGACATCCCAGAAGACAAAGGGTAAGTGTTGATCCATCCCTGAGCGGCCTGCTGCCTCTGGCCTACCGCGGCATCCAGACTGCTGCGGCTGTCTGTCACCGTCATGGCAGACAGGCTGTTGACGGACATGTCCTGGGGGTCTGGGAGCGCACACACACCATCATTCAATTACCGATTTATCAAAAACCAAAATACTAAAAAGAGAAGGCTGTCCATTGCTTTTACGTTTACATGAAGAGGAAGTTTAAAGCAGCAGAACTCAGGAAGTACTTTTTTTGACTCCCTACACAAATCCGTGACAACAATGGAGCTCGGTTAGATGTAAAGTTGCAAGATTGGCATGGGATGTTGTGACATTGTGCGTATGTCCTGCTAGGCCATGGATCTGTCACTGCTATACCTGGAGGTACCAGCTGGTTTGCAGCCAGGTACTTCTTGTCAGACAGCAGGCTGGCGTAGAACTTAATCATTATACTGATGTCTTCTCTTAACCTCTTCTCCGTCTGAGTGGGAAACTTGGGCGTGATACTAAAAAAATAAAGAAGAAACAATTAAAGTGTAACTGCACCCTAAAATGCATTTTTTGACCTGTAAACTAAATGATAGGACTGAACTGTGATGAGACACATCAACGCTGGTGCTAATATTGATGTCAATTTTTATAAAAATCTGCATTTGGTTTGGATTGAAAATGGCTCAACAGGCAATCTGCTGACGTAGATTCGACCGGATCCGCATCTACTTCATGAGTGTTGATGTGAATGTTATTGTGAATGTTAACCTCCCTCAAAGTCCAGACTTCCAAGACAAGAGTTGTTTGCTTGTAGATTATACAAACACAGGCTGGACATATTCCTACCTGAAGTAGTCAAAGGCGGTGGAGTAAATCTTCTCTCGCAGCACGTTCCTGATGGTGGCGTTGGTCACAATGTCAGCGTGGAGAAGAGTCAGACCCAGGGTCAAAAGCCTTGATGAAAACAAAGCAGCATTTACATATTTACATCTAGACCCGTTCTTTTAATGCAAAAGTGTCAAGCGTAGACTTCTAATAATGCATCACAGTACCTGTATCTTGGTCCTATAGCAGCCACATGTCTGTTCAGGCTGCTTTTGGCTCCTCCAACGCTGAGCGACAGTGACCTCTGCAGGACAGCGGTGAATATCTCCACCTGGTCAGCACTGCTGTACTTGGCTATCTCAAACCTCTGGACCAGGAACTATATATATATATATACACAAAGAAGCAGGGAGGACAGGGCGTGAATGGAGACAGGCAGTGAAGTTATTTGCCCTACAGCAAACCAAGGAACAGACTTTGGTTACGTCATAACAGGAAAATGGTAATTCCACAGTGAGATAGAAGTGCAGAAGTGACATGGCAGACGTTTTCATGAGTTGCCTGCCAGTATCACTGACCTCTATCCAGAGGAAGTGTGGGGTGACTTCGGGAGGGCAGGGTGTGGGCTGGCTCTCCTCTGAAGCCGCCAGAGGGTCCGCCTCTACCTTGGCCTCTGAGAACAAACCCATTTTAAGCTCCACCGTCATCTGCCAAGCCCCCGCCATCTCGCGCATGAACTACGAGAAGGAGAAGTTGAGGTTGAACACGCAGAGTTCTCTGCCATTATAATCACATTGACGGCAGACACACTGAAAAATAGATGGCACGTACTGGCACTTCCACTCCGTGGTGCGCGGCCAGGAGCCACTCCCAGCAGGCGATGGCGGTCTCCATGCCGTGCTCGGTGAACATCTTCAGGGGAGACCAGCACAGGTGGTGCAGGAGCTGGGGATCACAGCCTGTAGGCAGGACACACGGGCACAACCGAGCACGCACAAGGGGAGATACATGCCATTACTCGCTGTACCCAAGAGCAGGGAATGAAACCGCAATAGTATTTATAATTCACAAGGTGCTCGCCTTTAGTGCTGATGAGCAGGGCGGCCATCTTGAACATCGCCTGAGTAAAGGCTTCGGGGTTTCTTTTTTCCAGTGCATCGGCCATCAGGCGGATCATCAGCTGGCACAGGTCTGACTGGCTGTGGGTCGACTCTGAGAACTGGATCATACCAGCCACCTGGAGATAGCAAAAGCCCCCCCACACACGAGCACACAAAAGTCCAAGTTGCAGCAATGATGCATTTCTTCAATATGTACAATAATCCCGATCTTTCTCATCAAAGGTTTAATGGTTTTGGCCATAGTAATTCAAACTTGGCAGGAACAGTGAATTCTGTGTCGTCATCACCACCGAAACACTGAAAGGGCAGACTCACCTCTCCGGTGTAGCGGTTGCGCAGGTTGAGCGAAGACATGAAGTTGGAGTAGTCCTTCTTCACACACGCCGGCCTCTCGGTCAGCTGGGTGGCCTGGTGGAGAACACACTCTAGTGACTCCCCGGGGACAGAGCCACTCCAGTGAGACAGCTGAGTCTACTACTGTGCGACTACTGCCTGTGTCTACACTGAGGGTATCGGGCCGTGAGCCCGGCCTCGTATTGACAATTCAGACCAACCTGAGGGAAGGCTGCCTACAGTGGGCCACAGGGCCGGAGGACGCCACCAGCACAACCAGTTAGCCAAAGGGGCAAGCAGCCAACCAACCCACAAGTCCATTGCAGGCAAGTAACCAGGTAACCAGCAAATCCGTTAACCAGCCAAGCAACCAGGTAGGCAGTTCGTTGTGGTTTAATAGAGACAAAATACAATGAAGCAAATGAAAAGACAGGTATAGCAGAGCGCAAGCCCAACCGCACATGACAAATGCACAGAAAGCAAAATAATACGACAAGGAATAGTATGCGCAAACACATGGACATACAGTACAGTAAACATCAGCGACCCACCCAGCTGTTTAGATACAATATGAAACACAAAATACACTGACGTACACGTAAGCACATAGAGAACAAAACTGGCTTTGACAAAGCAACTAAATGACACATTCCTTTTGTTGGAAGCCTAATGTCAGACAAATGTTAATAAGCACCAAATAGAATATCCCCAGGATCAACTGTAGGGCGCTCAATTTCTGTTTCACTAGTTTTCTGTTTAATAATTCTAGCTGTATAGATTTAATTGTAAGCAGAATTAAATACCAGAATGTATTTGACAGTTTAGGAATGCTCATTGTGTACTATGAAAAGTTCTGTCATTTCAGTCTAACCCGTCTCGGCAAACCAACCATCACCACAACACCAGTGTGATTAATTACACTGTGTGTCAATGCATGCCTTCTGTGTTCAACTCACGCCCAGTGTGGTGCTCTGTCGGTTGTAGCCAGCAAAGTGCAGTATGCTTTCTGTGGCCATGGCCAGTCCGGTGTGCTGAGAGAGTCCTGACACCCACATCTGATGCTTATTCAAGTACTCCTGCAACACACACACACACACAATTTCTGGGTCTTAGTTGACCTCTTCCATGGGTTTCATAGCCCAGGAAGGGTTCCCACACCAACTGACCTGCAAGTGGGACTTTGTGACAGAAGGGGCCCATTTCATTGCCTCTTTCAGGATTTCACCACAGCGAGCAGCAAAGTCTTTCACAATGCTCTATCAGGAAAGAAGAACAAAGGAAATTCAAAATGAGAGTTGGAAATTAGCATGATATGGTCCATTTTAATGGTAGACTGTTTACATAAACTTCAAAGTGTATAATGAACCATTACCACACATCCACACAACAATGATCAACCGTCAGTGATAGAAAAAGCAGCACTTTAGTAAGGTCAATACTCTGTCACCCTCTAGTGGTCATGGATGTAAGATGCAATTCAAACTCACTTCCCTGGCCTCATAAGTGTCGGGGACAGTGATTCTGTAGGGGGTGTCTGGGATGTCATAGTAAGGTTGGTCCTTGTGGATGTCCTGAACAAGTGGAAAAGACATACAGGAAAAACATATAGTTAGTAATAGTATTATTATTATTAAAAAAATGTCTCCTCCTAAACTCCAATATGACTATAACTACTGTTTCAAATTCACATTTTGTTTCTACAATGGATAAATTAGTGATTCAGCAATTTTCTCCTATGTTAACGTATATATATATAAAAATATAAATAAATATATAAAATGAATCATGTCACAGTGCTGACAATAACCCCCATGTAGTAAGACCTGTCCTTTCGGTCACTGAACAGGCATGATATAATGTGTTGGCTGAGCAAGTCACTGTCTAAGAGTCGCCTACAAACTTGTAGGCAACTGTAGTAGAAGGGCAGAACTCCAGCAGGCATCAGTAAAAGATTGGGCCTTTAGATTGGTATAGATAAACGTCTAAACTGGCATTCTTTTCTCCATTGTATTATTGGGAACTAACAAGTGAATCCTGCCTTCCCTGCTACTTACTGCACTCAGAGACAGAGAGAGTGTTTGTAGAATATCCAACATGGTCTTCAACACGCGACCACTCCATAACAGGTGAGGGAAGCTAATGAAAAGGATCAACATGGGATAGAAAAACAAAAACAACTTAAACCTGCAAACCAGAACTTCCTGAAATGTAATAACTGAATGAAATAATGCTTGCAGTAAAGATTGTAGCATTAAATCAGTGATCAGCACTTACGTCTCAGCCAAACCAGAAAGGTATTTGTCTGCCACTCTGCGGATCCTCTTGTGGGTGTGGTTAAAGTTGACCAATAAGAACTGGGCATGCCGTTCCAGTTCTTCCTCATGCTCTTTGGTTTTTGGCTAAAAATCCATTGGAAACACATGTGGATAGTCAGCTACTGTGTGATGTGTAGTAGAAATATAATATATCATATCATATAATATAATATATCATTTAATATATGATATTGCTCGTGGCTGGTCCAAACACCAAGAGGAGATAGCAAACTGAATCATAACAGGGGGTTTGATGAGCCTGGAAAAACACCTACCTTCTGAGCCATCATTTGGAGGAAGACATCAAAGACTTTATCCCCAACGCAAATAATGCACTGCATCATACCTGAACAGAAATCACACAAAAACCGGATAATCATCCTTGAGCATAATTTCCAACCCCTACCTACCCCTACCTGTCAATACTTGTAATAGTACTTATTGTAGGTCACTTTGGAAAGCATCTGCTAAACTACCAAACTGTAAAAAACAGTCAATACTAATAAATAAGCAACATGATAGTGCGTGCAAAGATGAAGTTACTAACCAGATTTGTCTTTCTGGATGGCTTTGTCTTCAAAGTATCGAAACATAACCTGGAACCTGTCAGCGTCATTGGACCGGAGCATCCTATAAAGATGGCAAGGCCGTCAACAGAGAAAACAGATGCTGAAGTGAACTGATATCTTCAATACTTTATTACTCAAAATTGTGGATAGCAGTTTTAAGTAGCCTATCCAGTCAATCCTAAACATGCAAGACCGAGTTGTCAGTGCAATCAGCTGTTTCAATGCAGGGTGGACACATAAACATGCCATACTTAATCTTACCCTGATCATCAAATACAGCCATGGAAAAAATGAAGAGACCATTGCACCAAAAAAAAAATATATAAAAATTATTTAACATATGTTTTTTTTTCATATTTAAAAAATATATATGCAGTGCAGTCTCTTAATTTTTTTTTCATGGGTGTATATTCATGTGGTTTAATTCTAGTTGGAAGCATATGAATGTTTACTACTACGTGTACTTGTTTTGTTCCACTTCTGAACACAGACTAGGGTGCGCACCTCATGTATTCTAATCTGTAGACCGAGAGCAGATATGTAGACATGGCAAAGTCCAGTTTGCTGATGAGAGCGGATCCTTCGGGGGATGGGTCAAGGAGGTTGATGATAGTGGAGCGCAATTCACTCAACTCCGCCTGCACAGAAAGAGAAAATCTACAGGTTAGTGGCTGTCTGCCGCACAACAACACTTCTTATATTAGTTCTGTTGAGGGTTCCAGCAATCCAGTGGCCCTGGTGGGTAGTGCTTTTTGCCTGAGATGGGAAGGTGGTTGGTTCAGCGTTAAAGTGAACCAACTACTGTCCTGTCCTCAGTGTTGTAACACATTACAGTTATCGCATTGTCTGTAATGCACTAATGTAACGCATTACCGTTCCTGAATTAAGTAATCACATTACAGTTAGTAATCACAATTAGTTACTTTTTTCTGTGAAGTGCTCTTTGGGCTGGTTTTCACCGACTTTGAGGTATTTTTTATTAAAGAGCATAAAAGAAAGCTCTTGTGTATGTCCTCCTTATTAGGATAAGGATTTATGCTGATATGTTGGCATATGCAAGTATTAACGTTAAATTGTTAACTGGCAATTACGTGACAATGCATCTCAGGCTCAAAAATAATGTAAGAATTACTTTCCACAGGGAGTAAATAATGCATTACTTAAAGTAACGAGTAATACATTCCTTTTTTTTAATAAAACACTAAAACTGCTCTGATAAGCAGTCCATGGTGCGAACTGATAGCAAATGCGCCTTCAAACAGGGGTGTCATTGAGGCAGTCTGCTGGTTTGTATACGCGGTACCTGTGTGACTGTGTCGTTTTTTAGGGCCGAGTTGTACTGTAGTTCTGAGCGTAGGGGTTCCCCACTGGGAAAGGTGAGGAGAGGAGACTTGGTGGCAATCTCACACACTCCTTCATACCATTCCTCTGGCCAAAGCCCTAAGAAACACAGCGGCACATAATTCTACAGAGAAACTGGGAATATCACAATGGTGAAATTGGGAAATTACACAAGGGCCTTATTAGCAAGAATAATGTATTTTGGTTTACCTGATCCCTCTACTGCAAAACCCATTACCACAGAGTACAACCAGAAGTCCCGGAAAAGCTTCTGTAGGCGGGGCTTGGCCTCTTTGATTGGCAGAAGCCTCTTGGTCAACTGCAACATTAGCGAAAGGTAAGGTATGAAATTAGGAATAAGGCAGATAAATGTAGGTTTTAAAGTGTATCCATTTTATTAAATTTGCTGTGGTTCTACAAGTAGGAATCATTGGTCTTTCTAGCATGCAGTCCTGTACACTGAAAAATAAAACATATAATGTTCACATGTTGTAAATATCTCTTAGCTGATGATTATCTAAACTCATAAGACAAATATTTTCAAATGATGAGGTGAATTGCAAAGAGTTAAAAGATTTCAGAAAGGCACAGCACTGTCTGCCTGTTGTTTGAACTGGTCTATTTGTTCAAGAGAAACCCACATCAAAGTTCAGATGTGATCCCCTCTTTGCTTATAGTCCCACATACAGAAGTGACACAGTACCCTCTGCTACTAAACTAACCACAGGTAAGCCATTTCACTGATAGACCTAAGGAAATCATACTTATATATTTTTTTAAATACAGACTGGTACACATTTGTTTAAAAGTAACACTTTTTGAACCCTAATATAACGTGTTAAAATCTGTTCAAAAGGGTCTTTTTAATTAATCAAATTCTAATGAGATGTCTAATATGATGTAAATCTAAACAATTCACTTTTCCATGTTGTCCTTTTCCCTCTTATCTAACTCTACTAGTCTCTCTGTCATTTTCATTCCCAGTCTTCCTTCACCATGTGGATCGTGTTCTCGGTGGCCTGCTGCCTCCTGGTCAGCCCCTCGCTGGGTGGGATTAAAGACCTTGGCGAGCACTTCGGCGCATCGACTCCTAAACCAGATGCTAGAAGCCTTGGCCAGAGTGGGGCGACGGACATGGAAGTTATCCCTCTGGAGTTCCACAAAGAGAACACCGTCACCAACGATCTTCCTTTTGACGGCTTTGAGGATGACGACTACATTGATTTTGATAAGTTTCTGGCTGAGGGCGATGACTACACGTGAGTAAAGCCCTAACAAAACCCAGCGTAGCACCACATTTATTGCCCGTGGGTGTTACACTTCTGATCTCATTTCAGCCACGGGGACGCAATAGATGAGATTACCACCCCGGCCCCAGACGTGGACATCTTCGCAGAGCCCTCCGACCCAAATATCAGACGTGCCAGACTGATACGGCTGTTCAACGGTCGGACACGACTTCAACGCATAAACACCATCAATGCCCAGTTTGGTTTCAACCTGTACCGGAGCCTCCGCAACGACGTCAACCAGACCAATAACATTCTGCTGGCGCCTGTCGGCATCTCTATTGCCATGGCGATGATGTCACTAGGGGCTGGACCCAGCACACACGAGCAGCTCTACAATGCCATGGGATTTGCAGATTTCGTGAATGCTAGCCATCACTATGACAACACAACCGTCCACAAACTCTTTAGGAAGTTGACACACCGGCTATTCCGGAGGAACTTCGGATACACTCTGCGATCAGTGAATGACCTCTACGTGAAGAAGGAGGTGTTGGTGAAAGATTCTTTCCGTTCAGAAACAAGGGCCTTTTATTTTGCAGAGCCACAGTCGGTGGACTTCCAGGATCCTGCCTTTCTGGCCAAGGCCAATCGCCGCATCCAAAAACTGACCAAAGGCCTGATCAGGGAACCACTGAAGAGTGTGGACCCAAATATGGTGTTGATGCTGCTCAACTACCTCTACTTCAAAGGTAAGCAGACATTTATCACCCAAACTTTATGGGTTTGGCAGTGTGTAGCTTTACACGCATATGTCCCTCTGTGATTGAACACTGTTTATTAATGGTTTTATAAAACAGGTACATGGGAACAGAAGTTCCTCAAAGAGATGACGTACTACCGGAACTTCCGTGTTGACGAGAAGACAAATATACGCGTGCCAATGATGACTAAAAAGGGGAACTACATGGTGGCGGCTGACCATGAACTGGATTGTGACATCTTACGGGTAGGTGGTTTGGGACGGTTGGCGGATTTAAAAAAAAACAACAAAAGTAGCTACATCTTTTTTTAACTCTGGCAAGTGTGTGGATGAACAACAGGACGGTCCATTGTACACTAATAATAATGGGGTAAACCATTTTGTTTTCAGCTCCCATACACAGGAAACATTAGCATGCTCATTGCCCTGCCTAGGAAGATCTCTGGCATGAGGAAGTTGGAGAAAGAGATCTCCCCCACTGTGGTCAACAAGTGGCTCAGTAACATGACTAACAGGTCAGCAGGATACTTCGGAACAAAACCAGTTCCCCAAACTGTAGACAGACAGGAAAGAAAGCTCTGTGAAGCTAAATGACGAGAAGAGATAACCATCCACAGCATGGAGATGACACCAGCCTAAACTTCATGGATCCTTCTTCTCTTTTCCCCACCCAGGACTCGGGAGGTGGTAATTCCCAGGTTTAAACTGGAGCAGAACTACAACCTGATTGATAATCTGAAGGAGATGGGCCTGACAGATTTGTTCCAGGAGAGTGGAGACTTCACTGGAATGACCTCCGAAAGCCTTGCCATTAACTGGGTGAGTGGACAATGATTCCCGATGCGTTCACTCAACAGCCATGGCAATGTGTTACTTCTTTTGCGCCAATAGAGTGTCAACAATCTCAGCATTGTCTCAATGTGGTCTGATTCCAGCTGAAGCACCAAGGCACCATCACGGTGAATGAGGAGGGGACGGAAGCCGCTGCTCTCACTCAAGTGGGCTTCATGCCTCTCTCTTCTCAGATCCACTTTGTTGTGGACCACCCCTTCCTGTTCCTCATCTACGAGCACCGTACAGACTGCCTGGTCTTCATGGGACGGGTAGCCAACCCTTCACAGCACTAAGCCTGACTCCTGGTTCACTAACCAATGTGTGTGTGTCTCGGAAGTCTGTGCAGATCATCGATGTAACATCAAACATTGTGCATTTCAGTGTGACCATTTAACCTTACATGGCCCAAGCCTTTGTGAATATCTGCCTAAACGAGTCAGTGAATGTTTGATATTTGCTGTCTGTTAATGTTTCATCTCTTTGCAATGAGGCAAGATAGTATAACAAGTGTGTGTGGGGGGGAGTAATTGCATTATGTGACATGGCTTCTCTCACTGTGCAACAGAACTGTAGAGATACAGGATAGAAACACATAACTCAAATCTGCAGTCTTTCAGAGTAACAGTAGTTCTTAATGTAGTGGTATAACATAGGATTCAGCCACAACTGAATAATCATAATATATATATATATATAGCATGCTGCAGTCGGCTGGGTAACTATTTGTGTTACACCAACTAAGAAAAAGCTTTACTTTAGCAGTAACCATTCATATGATGTACTCGTATAGATTATTTCAAAATGTGTACTTCAACACAAAATCTACCACGAGATGCTCGAGAAAAAAAACTTTGAAGAGGGTGGGGGATGCTAGCATGTACATAGACCACACATACTCACCACAGCAATCACTGGAATCAGGACACCAAGGTTGCCAGCGCTACTTGATGCCTGCGTGTTAATAAAGACAGGTGACCCATTTAGAAGTGTGTTACATGTGATGGTTATCTCCACTAGCACACATTACTGCCTAGAGACGGGTACCTTAAGTGCAGGCCCTTTGTCCGAGGCCCTCTCACTTGCTCTCTTTCCTTCCAGGCCCAGCTGAACAAACAGTTCTAGCAGGTTCACCATCAGCTCATCCACCAATGGCTCCCCCTGTAGGTTGGCTGCAATATTGGCTAGTGCGTTTATCACAGCCAGGGAGCAGTGCCTTATTGGGAAAGAAAAAAAACTAAATTAATTAATGTCAGATAAGAAGTAAAGTGTCCGCTCTAAAAGTGAGTAGTAGATTGAAACCTACAGGCGGGGCCAATAGCTGCCAACAAAATCACCATTACCATGTGATTGGACCACCTTCAACTAATCAAAAACAATAAGCATTTGGCACTTCCTTGTCGCCGACCAACTGAACTACTGCCCTGGATGCCGATTGGCTGCTGGTTATGTGTTCGGGTCTCTGAGAGTTCCCAGACTGATGGGCAAAGCGGAGCAAATCATAGAAGTGGACCTTGCAAAATCAGTGTGGCTTCACCAGGCCAGTACTGTAACTATCTTTGTAAAACAAAAAGGTATCCTGTGCAGCTTTAATGATACCAATAAGAAGGTAATGCCAGTTTCTGACCTGTAGCCATGGTCTCTGTAGTCCTTGGCAGCGGAGTAGACCACTGAGCTGGCCTTCACACTGATCTGCTGGAAGAGGTTCCACACCTCCTGGTAGATGTATTGCTAAAGGGGGGCAGGAAGATAAAACGTCAAACTGGACACTTACTTGCGTGCGTGTGTGTGTGTGCGTGCGTGCGATATACAATGCGTTACTGTGTCAGCCTCACATTTCCTGTAATGACCATGCAGCCCAGCTGGTCTATGATGAGCACATCCAACTGAGAGGGAGGCTGGCAGAACTTTTGCTGGAGGATCTGCAGGATTGGCTCCATTACTTTGGGCGTGTCTCTAAGAGCCACAGCGATGTGACCCAGCGCTCTGATGGTGTGGTCTGGGATCAAATGGGCGTCCCTGCAATGGAGACAAGAGGGCTCCTGACATGAATCCAAAATACAACATCCAACAGCTACCCTCTGGATTGGCTTTAATGCTAATTCTTTAGCTCACTTGTCGCTCTCCTGTGAGATGTACAGACGATTGGAGAGGCTGGCCAGGAAGGCCTCGACTATCACAGGATCCATGGTTAAACCAGCGTTCAGACATCTGAATGAGAACATCAAATTAGAGAGAAAAACTCACTCGAAAATAAATTATTTGTGTCCTGATCAAAACACATGAGTAGATGTGTGCCAGCTGTGTGTGTGTGTGTGTGTGTGTGTGTATGTCCAACCTGCAGATGTTGTCGATGGAGATGTCCCGTAGCTGCTCATACATGGAGGGCTGGTCCTTCCTGTGGGACATGATGTTGAACGTGGCCTGGGAATGCTCGTTGGTCACGTTGATCCTGATTTCTCCCGCACCTTAGGAAACAAGAGAGACTATGCATGTCTATGCACAGTATAAAGTGCAACTCTCTCTACTTCTGTTGGGAATTGCCCTTGTGGTCAAAACCAGCATTGCAAAAACGTTGTTGTTTTGGTTTGAATGTGCATGTCCCCCACTTGAGACACTCTTCTGTACTGCTACAGCACTGTTCAGCTCTCACTGTTCTGCACCCCTCCCCATACAGCTAACATAAACTGTGACCTGGGGCTGAGATCTGTGTTCCTAGGGTCGCTTGATTGAGACTAACCACCATGGCTGAGTGTTAACGTCACTGACGTGGTGCCCCATATCAGGCCCCATATCATTCCAGTTTCATTCATTTAATCTGGACAGACCTTTCTCTGGACAGAGCAAAGGCAGGACTGTAAGCCCCAACATGCATCCCACATGTACATGGGGAGAATGTATAAACTCCACACACTTCATATTTACCAGGCGGTCCTTGAGAGCCTAATGACATGCGTTGGAATATTATTACCACCACTGCAGTGATGATGAACAACCCCCAAATTGGAAACATTTACATTGTCAGGCCAACTGCAGATTCACACTAGGTGCCTTACCCGCACAACACTGGCTGTGGTACTTGTAGAGCTTTACAAGGACAGGAGAGGGGACGACGAGGAAATCCCTGAGAGAGGTCGTGGTAGAGTGAGCCACCACTGGAAACCTCTCGCATAGCCGCCCAAGGCCCTGAGAGGGGGAAGGAGAGAGAGGGGGAAGGAGAGAGAGGGGAAACATTTACATTCAAAGTACAATACAATAAATACTGTTGGGAGCTGGAACATTCCTCATTTGATTACTATACCTGTAGGCAACAGATAAGCAGAGGCATGTGAGCGATGATGATTTTGCTAGACGTTTTAGACTGGAGCTTCTCAGACAGTTTGGTGCACAAATTCTCCGCTCCTATAAAAAAGGAGACAGTATGAACAAGGGGGTTGTGACTGTAGAAGTAGGGGCTCACAGGACAAAAGACCCCCCCCCCCCCACCTGTGAGACTTTGGTCCTCCTCAAGGGAAAACCCCCCTGAACTGGCATTCAAAGCACGTGCTACTGCCAAAGTGATGTCATGAAATGACATGTGTCCTGTATTAAACATCCGGTGAGTGAGCAGGAAAAAAATCTAGGACTTAGTCCTGTGCATCCTCCCTTTACTTTCATCCTCCTTGATATAAATATGTGCATGACCTACAACTCATTTAATACTTTAAACACATTACTCTACCCGCCATAATCGATTTACCCTGCTCATCCTTGACGGCCCACACCATGAGGTCCACACAGGCAGCGTTGGCCTGGCAACGGAGCTTGAGGGGGCTGGGCTCCCCGAACGCCCCGCCTGCATCGTGGAGAACCCGCTGCAGCTCCGACTGGCTGCTGCTGAACTGCTCCAGAACATAGTCGTGGACCTCCCGCACGAACGCTGGCTGCAGGGCTGAGGCACACAGAGAGCGCATTCAACAAAAGCATCAAAGTCCTTCTAGGGAAGTCTGGCCACTCGGCAGCCACCTTGGCAATGCCCGCGGGAAGTTATTTCGGGCTAACAAGGCCCCTATCTAAATGAATGGGGAGAGAGCCATAAGTTCACTTTCAATGGTCACCGGGACATAAAAACTGCACCAGTCAAATCTGCTAATAAAAAAAAAGCTGAAAAAGTTAGCAAGGTTATACTTCTATTACACATGCGCAACCACACGATTGGCTTAATAGGTTTCCCGTTTCGGCCATTATATAGCAAGCAATTGGCTCTTTGAGGGGGGGGGGGATATGTCATACAACCGCCATCTTTGACGTTACAGACTTCTCCCATAGAGTTATATTCAGGATTTTTAAAGTTGTCTGTCTCTTCTATAATGTCTCTGATAGCATCTCACAGCGGGTCACCTCCACAGATTTCCAATGCTTTAGAAACCCCAAAACTTGTGCGTTCAGTTGACTGAACGTTTGCTACTTTCAGTGAACCTTTTTACTGAACGAGACGTTTCCTCCAAAACGTTTGCAACGTTCTTGAACAACTTTCAAAAGATGTTTGTCTCCTTTAATGGGTGCTGCAATTGTTGCTCAATATAAATAATTGTGTGAGGTTCAAAAAGCCTTTGTTTGCTACGGGGCCTATTTCCTATATTTATCCAAAAACCCAAAGTTCCATTGGAAATCTGCTGTGGAAACTTGAAAAAAGACGAGACGGTGTTCTAGTGACGACATTAGTCATCACTCTATTCAGTGACAAAATATCACGCAGCATGCACAACAGTAGCAGGCATAATGTCTGACTGCTGTGAGCGGTGTGCAAATACACTACAGATAATGTGTGGTACCTTTCATGTGGTAGAGGGTGTCCCTCAGCATTTTGAACACACAGACATAGAGAGGATCGCTGAAGGTTTTGTAGTGAAGGTTGAGCCCAGGATTAGCCTGAACGGAAAAAAAAAAACAACGACAAAGAGGAAGAGGAACATGTCACCAACAGGCATAACGTACTTCAATAACAATGTACCTTTTATTGTACAGAATGTAATGATAGGTGTGGACTAAACCACCTCTGTGACCTCCAACAAAGTGGCGTCCAGGGTTTTTAAAAAAGAGTCAGCAACAAACTTCTTCACCTGTGTAAAGACAACACACACACACACACACAACAGTGGGTAAAGACTAGACAAGCCCATGGCAGAGATCACTGTGCAGTAGTCATGAAGTAATGTAGGGCCAGTTACTGTACCATGCTGAGAAGATGTCTGAGCAATTCAACTGGCAACTCAAACTCCCCTTCCTCGGCCCCCATGTACAAGGGAGACATTGAAAAACTGGAACTGATTGTGGTGAAATAGAAGTCGGGGTCTACTGTGCTGCTGTCTGGGACATATGCACCTGGAAACAAGCACATGGGAGAGACGGTAGCAACTTCAGATGCTCAGTCACTACGGTTTGTTTGTATTACCTCAAAATGTATTGTAGTGGGACAGGCAGTATGCAAGTGTATATAAATACACACACACACACACACACACACACAAACAACAAAGGCTGGAAAGCAAATATCATCGAGCTGGAGTTTAACAAAGACCACTGAAACAGTAGTAAAGTAAAAGTAGGAATAAATGTTCTTTATTTTTTACCCTCAAAGTAGTGTGGACCAGGTGTTGTGGGAGAGCAAGGCGAGTTTCCTCCTGCATCTGGGCTGACCTGTAAGTTTGGAAGATTTCTTTCAGCTCCATTGATTGCCACTCTGATTCAGAAAGTTTCATCCTGACAGTTTAACTGTCGCTGGATGAAACAAGCCAGCATGTGATTTCACTATATTTAAGCCACCAGAGGCAACTTCATCAGGACGTAACATACACACCTGTGCGGACGCATCCAAGTTGGTCCCTGTGCGTCTGCGTAGCGTGTCACCCTGGCAAACTGTCAGTAAGGACGACGGCAGGATAGAACGGAAGTCATTGAAGGACCTCCGGCGCACACCCTCCGTTTCCTCGGTGACGCGGCGGGCCTGGGGCGAGACCCTGGGGAACAGCTTAGAGAGCAGCGCTTCATCCGCGTTACTGTAGCGACCAGATGCCCGCATCACTCCCAGCAGACACGGGACGAGATACCTGCACAGGTAAACTGGAGGGACAAAAACATCAGCTATCAAGGTTTCCATAGGGAAACTCAAAATAAGGGGTTTGCTGTGTGTGTGTGTACCTTTGTCATGGTTATCTGGTGTTTGACACATATCCTGTAGCCCCTGCATAACTTCCATGATGGCTTCCACAATCTGAACAAGAACCATTAGGACATCAATCACAGCTGAACATTAAGCTAACCAGTCTTAAACAGATACACTACTGGATTACTCCCCAGGCCTCAAGGGTAATTAGGAACGTAAATCAACGTTTAAGATACAAACTCTTAATAAATAAATAAATAAATAAATAAATATGGTATCCAACTTGTTTTGGAAGCAACCAGGAGAAACCACGATTATTGATTAATGATGTAAAATATTCTCTCCTCGGAAATTATTAATGCATGTGGATCAGTTGCTTTAGCCATACACTATAATCAATAATACCTTGTATCTAGGGCCAGAAGTTTGTACACATGATAGCATAGTATTTAGTACAGATAGCATCTGGGTCTGACCTGCTGTCTGGAGGCTGGGTCCTTCTGTGCCACATCTGCCAGCAGCGTCACTAAACAGAAGCTGAAGTTTTCTGCAACAGGGAGACATTCTGAAAAGTAGACAAAAACAAAGATTGACATGCAGAAGCCCACAATCAAATGCTAACCACGTGTAGGTTTTAGCTAGCTTTATAGACTGCTTTCATGCACTGATTCTTTCTTTGTAAGATTAACAAAGCCATAAAGTACTTGAAGGTCAGAGTCTTTCTGCATTGGCACAGAAAATATGTAGGCCTATTAAAGTGTTGTTTGAATGTTGATTTCTGGTGTCAGTACAGTCTTTTACCCTTTGAAGCAAACCAAGTAAATATGTCATTATAATATTTACATAAAAGGAATTTATTTATTTATATATATATATATAT
>JAODLI010026933.1:0-20580 GCA_027575585.1 Percopsis omiscomaycus | reverse complement strand
AGAAAGAAAGAAAGAAAGAAAGAAAGAAAGAAAGAAAGAAAGAAAGAAAGAAAGAAAGAAAGAAAGAAAGAAAAAAAGGTGCCATCAGGCAAACTCAACGCAAACCCACACAAATGCGCTGACAGGCCAATGAGAGTCACGCCATGCAGATAGACAGACAGACAGAATGAAAACAAAATAAGACAACCCAACTGCATGATCCACCCGTCCCCTAAAGGAGGGGAAAAAAAGGAAAACTGCGCTACGAAAACCCCTCAACACAAATGTGCTCTGACATTAGGTTTGATAATACACCGAGTTGTCTAAAATCTCAACAACTGACCCAGAAAGATTGCCAGGAGAGAGCAAGAGGGGTTGAGGAGGGAGGCCACGTGTGGGAAAGAACTAAATTGTCCTTTTTCCCCCCTTCCCCCTGCTTCTCAAGCCCCGCGGTGAAATTTGCACGCAGCGTCCAATGAAGAGCGACAGGCAGAGGTGAAAAGATGCATGAGCTACTGCGCTGCAATTCCTTTGTTTTACAAAAACATGCAAATTGCTCAAACGGCTGAAACATATCTAAGAAGAATATTAGGCAGTCAAGTCATGGGGTAGCCTTCTTCCCGCTCACAGATTGATGTCAAAGGTCATTCTTTTCCTTCTAGAGAGAGAGAGAGAGAGAGAGAGAGAGAGAGAGAGAGAGACACACACACACACACACATAGAGAAGGAGATGCTGCAGGGGTCATACACACAAGGAAAACAAGCAGCTGCGGTGGGGTTGCAGTGGCAGCCCTGAGGGAAGAGGGCCCACTTGTGATATCACATATATTTATTTTCCTCTAAACGCTTCTGGGAAGTTGAGAAAGTCTACTGTACACTGCTCTGTTTTCACAGAGAAAGGCGGACGGGAAATGCAATTGTGGGCATTAGGAACAGCCTTAAACACAAAGGCTACTGCTTGGTTAGGCACGGTGTAAAGGAAAAACACTGCTTCCCCATAGAGGTGTAACTCATAGGTTTCCTACTGTTCTCTAATGTCTATTGGCCTTTGATTAAAATACACTGTGTGTTTCCAGAAAACACAACAAATTCCCTTGCTGTTGTCTAGTCATTTGCATTTTCTACATTCTGCCATTACTAAGAAAACAAATCCCACAAAATGTGAAACCTGTGTGAATCAACATGTATGAGCCATATATACAGTTTATACTGTATAGATATACATACAGGTTACATATTCCAAACTTACAGGACGTGGATATTGCCAATTTAATATTGGAAATCTGAGTGAAAAAGTCGGTGGCCACAGGCCACACCTGGGAGTCTTATGTGCTGTTTAACGCTCGTCCTCGCCTGCTCTGTAGAACCCAGACCAGACATCACCAGTGGCTACCCGATGACGCGGCTTGATTTATACATGGGGACAGAGATGAATGATTCATAAACTAGGAGAGCGACACCAGGACACACCGTAGCTATATGTCCTTCTGTCACACTTCTATCTCACACGTGGACACACACACCTCTGAAGAAACCCCTCCAAACACCCAGTTACTGTATCTCTCTTTAGGTTTCAGCATTACATAACATGCCACTCCTGTTCATGATGCTTGCAATGTTTCTCTCAGTTTCTTTCTCTCTCTCTCTCTTTCTTTCTCACTCTCCCTCTATCTCTCCCTCTCTCCCCCGTCATCACTGTGGCCCTCTCCCACTGCCATTCATTGACTCCCTGACCATTTCTCCTTCCCATCCCATTACAATGCGACGCTAATCCTAAATATGGAACTCACTGTTGTGGGCTAAAATGAATGGGCCGGTCATTCTGCATCAATTAGTCCATCCATCACTGCTGATTGGAGGGGGGCGGGGGGTGGGGAGTGGGGGGTGGGGAGTGGGGAGCGTGGCAGCAGGGAGACGGAGATGGCATTAGAGGGAGCTTTCACGCTGAAATGCAGTTTCCCTTATTATTAGGATATCGCACACAGCAGGCCAGGCAACGACCTTGTCCTGCTCATTTCTACGGAATGTCCTCCAAAACACATCACCTCCATAATTGTTTAGTGCAACGGTGTGACAGCAAGAGGGCATTCCATTACATGGGAATTTTTTAATAGAGTGACTGATCGTTCCCTCTATGAAGGCATCCCACTGTGGCAGACGGACGTGGTTACTCTTTAACACCTGATTTTAAAAGTGCAGTGAGACAATACAAATGATATTGATCAGGATGTTCGTCTAACAATATTTTATCGTAGAAAAACAACAGATGCGTCTGACCTGAGATCTTATCAAGAATAAGAATAATCACTAGAGGGAAATTTGGAAGTAAACAATTCAGTAGTGCACAGCTGCACAATATTCACAGATAGAACCATTAAAAATGGCTTTAAAACTGTTAATAAAGAGACTGATTATGTTTAAGGAGTTGTTTAGATTTGTTATTCATATTGCACAACCTCAAGTAACACTAGAAAGGCCATGAAAAAAAAGAAATACATATAAAACTAAAGATTAAAACCCATGGCATCCATGATTGTTAACATTAGTTGTAAAAGGTTAAAACCATCCCATTTATTAGACTTGGAAAATGTAAATTAAAATACCCTATAGTCAGTCAAACCACATCTACAAAAGTGCTTTGGCCTTTCTAATGTATATGTAAATCACATTTTTAGATGAGCCTGAACAAAAGGGTAGCATGTTAAAGGAGAAATACAGGCCTTTCTGCATGCTTATTACCCTTAGCTGCATCGGAGATCATCCTGACTGAGAAAGATTTCTGTTTGTCTTGTCTGTTTGCACCACAGATGTATGTTGCCAACAGGGCTAATCCCAGACAGGAGGGAAAAACACAGGATTAATCTGCGCAGCCTTCAAACACACTTTATGGTCTTTAAAATGAACTTCAAAAAGCATGTGGGACATAAAAGGAGAATTTCGAGGTGGGCATAGATCACAGAGCGCCTCGCAACAGCCGGCTAAAGACGAGACGATTAGTCAATCCCCAGAGTACCGCATTGGCAGAAGTATGTGCGTTTAAGTATGTGCGTTTTTATCATTTTACATTATTTAGGTTATTCCTCCACGGGGAAATGCAGCGTATGTCATAAGTCATAAGTTATGCTAATGGTTGGTAGTACCATCTGTGAATGGTGTTCCGTCAGTCGAACCCCATGCAATTTATGAGTAATGACAATACTATGTCATCACTGAGTTATTCATCACGTGTAACGTTCTGGGTCTTTCCTGGGCGCTGATGGCACTCCTGACAGGGACATAAGACCTTCCAACTCAAGAATTCATAGTACACCATCAGCTATATCTCAATTCCACCCGATCTTTCCCCCAGAGCATTATACCCTAGGCCCCCATACAATCTCTTTAATAAACAAGCCGCAGGCAAGACCCAGGCAGAGGGTAATGGTTCACTTGGAGGTGACAACGAAAGAAACCCAGAGCACTGTGCATGACGAACAGAGATCGAGATAAGCACAGATAAGTGTGTCTAAGTACCCTGACGAAGGATTTTCTAAACATTTCCAGGTTTGGAGGTGTTTGACATAACGTAAGGGGCAACCCTTTGTTTTTGGACCTCTGAATTTGCATGTTGTGCTACTTCACTGACCTAGGGGGACCTCCTACTTTCTATTAACTGCTTGTCGTAGCTCACTGAGCTTTCCATGTGCACCTCAAGCTCAGCAATAGCACCAAGCATCGCCTTGACTCTGTTTTAGCTGCAGTGGAGTGAGTCGTAAACATCATCACCACAAGCGTAATTATTGCATTATTTTACATTCTGTTGGTACTCGCTATGACTGACTGAGTGAGAGGCGCGTGAGGGAGCGAGCTGGGGGCACGCAGGCTACAGACTCCATTATGTAACCAATACCGAAGCGGCTCTCCTCCCTCTCCAAAGCCCCCTCTCAGCCTTGAGCCGAATAAGCCACGCTGGGAGAATAGGAAACAACCATGTATGCACCCGCCTGCTTGACTGGAGGCAGCAGAGGAAGCCAAACCTAAGAGGAGTGATTTGTTTGGGTGGTCTAGCTAAAGCCCAGCACTAAATGGGCAATGGTTCTGGTTAGAATGCTAATGAGCCAATTCTCTTCCTGGATGGAGACTTCAAAGGCTAGTAAAGCTTCCTCTCTCTAGCAACACAAGGCTACATGGTATTATTACACGACATGGTGTGTTAGTGTGTGTGTATGTCAAACAGAAAGAGGGAGAAAGGGGGGGGGGGATGGCTATATAGATAACTTGGTGTTTACATTTTGCCTAGCCTAGTGGAGACATGCACACACACACACACACACACACACACACACACACACACACACACATACACATACACATACACACACACCACGTCAACCTATTGGTAATTGTGTTCCATTCACAGATGCCTCATTTGGCATGCTATTATCATGGATCAGTGTGACTTCACTCCTTGTGTGTGATTTCCCTCGGAGACCAGCATGTCTCACAGAGATAACAGCACTATTTTGGTCCACCCTGTTGTGTAAATAACACTGAATACATAAAAAAAAAACTCCCATCACTGTAATGAACTTATATCAGCAAAAGACTAAGGCTAGTTGGCCATAAACAGAGGAAATGCAAGCTTCTTAAAGAGATTGGATTACATTTTGTTTCTCTTTTTAAAAAATGCAGTACATGGCCAGATGTTTTTTTGTTGGAATTATTGCCTTAATTTTTTTTTTTTCTTAATCTGTGAGACTGAGCTTAAACTTTTTTTTCCTCCTTTAAATTTGTTCTTACATAAAAGTACAGTATATTCCTTACCCAAACTGCCACTGGCTCAGTGCCCACGTAATCACCAACAACAAACATGTCTTACTTACAGTAAGTGTATCCCACTTGGATTAATGATGTGCCACATATAGGGTGGTGAATATACTGTAGTGAAGCGTTATTTCGAGCAGATGCCCACATCTATAAGGGCCTGACGAAAGCATCTCCCACAGCTAAGTAAAGCCAACTGCTGAAAGCGTGGGTGGCAAGGAAACTTTCCATACAGCTGAAGTAAAGAGTTTGTCCAATGTCCGCACGCTGGCGCGAAGCCCACCTCTCGAGTAACGAGGACTGCAGTATATGCAAGGCTCAGGTGCGTGAGGCCACCATGATGGATTGCTCTGCTGTGAAGCTGCCCCTCTGCCGAGGCCCGAGAAGACAGCTGGGAGATAAGGACGGCCACGTATGAGAGCACATATCTCCACATCCATTCACACCACCACCAAGGCAGAAGGTTCTCACATACCAAGCCGTAGATAGCGGGCGGCTGATTTACCGATTTAGCATGCCACCTTTGAGTGATACAGACACTGGGAGATAAAGCCCTCACACAGATGAAAGACAGACAATGTAGAGCTCTTTGTATGTGTAAAAGGAACAGTGTTGAGGAGGTATTGAGGTCGCTGGTAGCTAACATTGATGGCTTACAGGCTCCAATTATCTAAACTGAGTTCGTTTCAACATAATGCAATTTACAGTTATAATGTAATATAATGTAATAATGTCACATAATGTATTGTCACAGAGGGCCACCTATGTTGTTAATATATGAAATTGGTGTGTGATGTTAGCAGCAACAAATTCAACTTGTCTATTATATTATCTTTGGAGATGAGCAGTTTGAATGGAATAGCTTAACAATTGTTTTTAGTTGAAGAAACTGGATAGATCAACCAGGCTCTGTGTGTTAAGATTTATACAACTGTAAAAAAGTAATTTGCCGTAAAACAACATTCATGGAAACATAATAGCAAGGAAAATTGCTTCTTGAGTTTCTTTATGTGTGGCAAATCAACGAGAAGAGCCGAGATGGAGAGAAAAACCAATCAGGACAACAGCGCGCCGTATTGCATTAGATATCATTGGCGGGCACATTATAATGCCGGCTTGGTTATGGAGACGTTTGTGTTTGTGACCTGTGAACTCAATCAGACAGGTTCTTTAAATGGCTTTGATCAGTACTCTGAGGTCTCTAGCCACAGATAAAGATCTGGATGCCTTACTGCCATGCCAACGGCTGGTGGTTAAGACTGCAGCCTTAACCATGAATCAGATAAGACAAGAGCCACTCTAGCTAGCATGATTGGATGTGAATATGGTTTCAACAGCTGTTTATAATAGACCCTGTGCACACAGTCAGACACTTTCTGCTACGAGATTGATTTTATTGATGATCAATTAGTCCCATGCATGTAGATGTTATTTCACACTAAAAGTGGGAAAAACTAAATTAATCCAAAACATTTACATCCATTGTTAAAGAATGAAGCAGAGCAGGAGTTGGAGCAGATTTTAAATTTAACACCAAGGCCACAGCATTTAGATTTGGATTTTTAGCTAATCGACGGTTAGTTGATATCAATACCTAACGAAATATCAAATCACATACCATTAAGGAGATCCTACTAAATAAATATCTATTTACCACCAAATCGATTTGTTACACAGTTTATTATTTTGTTAAAACCTCATGCAGAAAATGTTCAGTAGTTATTGATAAAAGTTATTACTGTATATTACAACCATGGATACCATGGACGCTTGCTTTTTTTTAAATATTATGTGTGTTTCTTTGTGAAGGGAGACATTTATTTAAATTTACAGCCAACAAAGATGGGTAAACAAATAAGACTGAAGCAGTGACCTTATTTCATTGTCATACCTCAATGCTATTCTAAAGGTTCCTTTGGATCCCAAATCAAAATTCTCCATCTAACTGGGCTGCTTTTCCCTTAAACCCAGCCCCACAGAATGATTATTTCAATCATGTCACTGTGTGAGACAACTTTTAAGGGAAAAGAGCAATGTAATCGGGGGTTCCCAACCCATTATTCCCACACCACGCTCGGCTGCATCAAATCTCCACTGTTGCTTTGATGACTATATTTGTTGACATGCTGATAAAGTAATGACCAGGCCTTGGTTTGGCCAGACGCAAGGTTGCCCTGTGGCACAGTCAAATGTGTTAGCCTTGCATGCAGCCACGTTTAACAAAGACGCTTCGAGCGAAACAGACAGATAGTCTACCTTTAGGAATATGAATGTACCATATGTCAGATTTGATGGGTCTAGATGCAATTGCTTTAATACAATTGGAATGAATGGTATGGCATGATATGTTGAAAAACAAAGGCCTTTTACTCACCCCCTCCTCCTCCCAGCAGACTGGTGTTTGCTGAAGAAAAAAAGAAAAATAGTGGTATTATTCAACCAGAAATGTATTCAACAGAGTGAGCAGTACGTTCCGTGCAAGTTTTAAAATTGTTGATCCAGATATTCCTTAACTGTGTAAAGAAACGTTTTTTTAACCTTTCATAACTCACTGTAGAACTGTGATAAATACAGTTTTTCCCCCTGAAAATTTTAAGTATTGAAAGCAGGCACCAAATGGCTGTAATGTAGTTCAGTTGGTAGTTCATTTACATGCCCATCGCTAGTCAGCTTTTCTGCCTTGGCAGATTATTTTCTGGCAACATGACAGAGGTCAAGCTCAATAAAACATGTAGCTCATTAAATGTAATTACACTGGCCTGTAATCTTGAACAGTTTGATGTGACCAATGATTTACACATACAAGTCCAACTCTTATCACAGCTTTGAGGTTGTGCTGTTTTTTTTTAAAGCAACACAAGCTGAGTTGGACATAGAAGTGAGTGGAAGGCTGGCGAGGTCTTCGTATGCTGACAGGGAAGTCGTGTACAATACAAGATGTATTTAGGAACCTCAGCTTTAGAATAATTTAGTGTAGAAACACACAAAACAAGTGACCCAGTTCTATACTGTATTGCTGTAGTGATTCCACTCAACTGCTTTTCCCACTTCATCTAGTGTATAGTTTACTCAGCAAAATGTATCAGAGAGAGCAATCAAGGTGGAGAGAATATGATTAAAAGGAAAACATATTTTTGCCGTTGTCAGTTTGAGATGTTTCTCACACACCACAGGAGAAAGATTAGAGTGGATTTAAAGTACATCTGTTAATGCGGCTCCTACTGCAGTGTAAAATAGGTGGCCTATGCGTTTGAAGAGCAGTTCATGCAGCGGGCAACGAGTCATATTCTGAAGCGTGTTTTTAATGATCTACAGGACAATGTCAGCTAGACTATCTTTAGCAGTCCATTAGCCCCATGAAATCTTCATAGCTTATTGGGAAATGCTTTGAATCGGTTCTGAAGCGATACGATACGGGTGTAAGAGCAGTAGATAATGAAACAGTGGTAAGAGAGATCTTATTTATGCCTTTTTTTCCTGATTAAGTGCTCGAGGATGTTTTTTTTCGCAGGGCTCCCTGCTTCCACACCTTTCTATAGAGCCATTAGTGCTCTGCATTGTTCTCATTTGAGCTCCACATGAGAGTGGGCTTGGGGACAAAGAAAGCTCTCCAACGGTGGAATGTGGGCTTCATCAAGCGCTTTGTGTGTGTACACAGCGAGCATGGCATATTCACACAGACCAGAGAACAACACAAGGATGCGGCGACAGTCCTCTGTCATGTTTACAACGGCACCTTTCCAGGCTGTTCTGCGATAAAAGCCGATGCTTGTCCTTTTCAAGCCCTAGTTTGTAAGGTTCTGCTGCTATCGCCGTCACCCATGCGGCAGAATTCACGCGTGCTCAAAAACATTGCTTGGAGCTTTTGTTCTTTTTTTAAATCACTATATTCATGAAAAGATGCTGTGAAAATGTACTACTGTCTGCAAAGTTGTTTTACAAGGGCAATATGTTAGACAAAACTTCATCTTGTAAACATATTCAGCCTAATATTGTGTATGAGCTGTACATAGCAATGTTTTAATGGAGGAAGCTAATATGCTAGATTTCAGTAAAGCTTATCACTTGGGCGGGGGTATTCTTGTGCTACTAAAACGCTAGGGTTTAATTACCTGACATTATGTAAATGCATCTCTGAGAGGGGTTGCGGGGGACATTTAATCTACTCCCCACCCAATAAGAGACAGGCGATTTTGAGGCTAATCGGTTTGACACATTTTTTTTTAGTTGAGGTTACATTGGGGATCTCTCGATTGACAGCCTTCTCATCTGACTTCCTGTTTTGATACATGCTAACATACAAGCAATAGAAGTTGTGTACCCCACCGCTTCAAACACTCTGCCCTCCCCCTCCATTTTAGAAATGTCTTAAACCGTCTTACGTCTCAGCTGTCTTTCCCCAAGAACCCACAGGATCAGCTACCTATATAGTGTGTGTGCTGTGAGCCTACAGCAAGACATATCAGGGGATACATACAAATTCCTCAATGGATGGGGGTTGTTTTAACAACCTCCTGCAATAAGGGGACAAGCGGGACGCAAATATGAAGCAGCTGCTATAGATAAGCTAACCTACATCCATACAGAGCAGATCTACATTTCTGACATGATAGGCTTGACTGTGAGGTTTTACTTCATTCTATAAGGCTCACCTGAAAAGTGCTTCAATTATCTTGAGTGAAAATCAAAACTAAAATCCATATTTGGCCAGATCCACCGCATAATGCATTTTTGATAGTGTGTGTATTAATTATAAACTAGCTTTCCTTGCTCTTTGGGCACGCCCTGGGCTCAGTCTGGCTACATCTTGTGGTGCATCAGCACATTTCTGCCTTTAGGAAATGCAGTGGGGGGGCCAACACTTTGTATTATCAGAGGATCATTATCCGTTTCTTCCTCAGCAGCTGAGCGCCTACACGTGGAGATGTCTTATGGATGTCTGCTTAGTGTTTTTGTCTTTGCAAAAGCAAGAAAAAAAAAACATCCTCCATTTTAATATCTGCCAGTTTACCCCCCAGGGATCGTCGGAAATCAATTTTTCTTCAAGGACAGAACAAACCGGTATTCAACCCCAAACATGGCTTCAACTATCACATCAGGTTAGATAAAGTAGTTCAATGATCCGGTTGTTTTTCCTTGCATGCATGTTGCCTCCAGCCTGGTGAAAGAAGCAGGCCAAACGATGAGGACGTCTGCTTTCTCAGCGGGCTACCGCCAGCCGTCTCAGCTTAGACCACAGCAAGGGTCATAAATCGTGGTGGATTGCTGCCTGGAGATGGCTGGTCATTAGGAAGTGTTGAGCCACGACATTGGGGTGGCCCATCTCACACATGCTCACTGTGGGAGCATCCACTTCCTGTTTGCGCTTTGAACTCATAATCCCCAAAGTCAGTGCATTTATCATACAACCACTGGCACTGAGCTAGAGCCCATTTATTTATAGTGAAGGTATTTATAGTGGAGGACAGGGTTGCATCAATCATAGATACATTTTGGCCACTACAATATGCTAATCGCAAAAGGTCAGTTACTGTAATTGGTATTTGAAGGCTAACAAGTCAGCGCAGCAAATGCTAGCCACATTACAGTACTTTGTCTGTGACACAAATAACCATTAGGAGCTGTGTCCACTGAAAAGCTTTTTTTCTAAAATTCTGTTGATCTTTGAAATGCAATCAAATAATATAGGAAACACAATTTAAAAATGTTTATACACAGAGTATTTCATTGTAATTCTATTAATCGCAGTTAATAATTGCAATCGCAATCGCAAGGAAAACAATCGCCGTTATCATGTTTGTGTGAGTCGCGCAGCCTTAGTGGAGGCGACGCAGGGCAGGACGGAACTCACAGGGAAAATAAATTGTTGAATGTCGGCTCTCCTCTTGCTGTTTACATATATTTGCGGAGCCCTAGATCATGCAGTCGAATGGGAGGCGCTTGTGCATAACCCACACACACACACCCCAAGGGCGATAAACAGTCTTCCATCACCCGATCTCTGCCACCTTAACTGATCTCTTAACAAGCTCTGTTGGACTGACTTATTCACTTATTCCCTTTTCACACTGCATCTCAATGAGCTCAGAGGTTGATAGTGTGCTTCATTGTAGCTCTGGGAGAAACACTGGTGTGGAGAATGTAAAAAAATAAAAAATAAATAAATAAATAAACACATTTTAAAAAATCTTCAGGGGTTCATGTTGTCCACTCTCTTGCAAATAGGTTGCTGAGGCAATTTTTCAAACAAACCAGGGCCGGCATGCAATATAATGGTAGTAGCCAATCTCTATCTTAAAGGCATTTCGGTACGACTTTCAGTAAATATATCACTGTCAAATGAATTGTGATGTTCCATAGCTGCTGTGAGCTGCTTTATATGCGCTGATTTCATTACTGTCGTTCACTGTTGCGTTTGAAGTAGCACTTAACCAGCTGCACAGCACTGAGAGATGTTCCAGTAAGTCTCTACACACCTATACTACCTCAAAGGAAAACATAATCATACTATTATCAACATTTTTGCGGCAATTAAAACAAGAGCATTTATTATAATGTATAATGTGTATAAAAGAAAGGCCAAAAAAACTAATTGTGTGTGTGTGTGTGTGTGTGTGTTGGGGGGGGGATAGTAACTGGAGACGTACATGCATATGTGACACACTCTCTCACACACACCGAGTGGTAAAATAATATGGTACCAGGCAGCAGAAGATAACATAACACCAGTTTGTTGCTGCAGAGAAACATACTCCCTCACATTAATTCAAAGACACAAGCACAGACCACTAAACGTCTCCGGAGACACTGAAAGCGTCTGACGCACCACAACGATGTAGATCTGGGTAAAATGGAAGCAACTTAATGATGAGCCCTGTTTTCTTCTTCTATGTAACAAAAAAAAAACAACCCTGACAGATAATCGGAAATGCAACTTAAACGAGGCAACAGGAACAGTGTGCAGGCATCTCCAGTTAGTGTGTGTGTGTGAGTGTGTGCGCTGCCGTGCCTGATCACTCTGGTTGGCGTTTGGGTTCTTTATAGCTGCTATTGTTCCCAGGGGAGCCTGAGTTAGGAAGACAGACAGGGGGTGGAGGTGTCAGGATTCCAGCAGCACCTCCACTCAAACAGCATATTGCATTCCTCCTCCATTCTCCCACACACTCGTAGTCAAAGTGCAGGAGGGGAGATCACAGCCTGCGTTCCTCGCCAAAGGTAATGTGGCTGAGTTAACGTGTCATTTCACCTTAAAAGGGCAGTCCTCGAATTAGTGTCTTGTGCCATTGTGGTTGAAACCGGCGTTAGCTTTCACACATGAGTGCGGAGGGGGGTAGTACTCTCTACTCCTCCACCTACATTACTCATAGGCTCACAACATTCCCTACACCTCCTCCTAAAACCATGTGTAATTTCAAGAACACTTCTTTTCATACATAAACGGTGAGCTAGGGTTGGGAACTGGCATTCTGGGGGTGCTATAATAATCGAGTGCAGACTATATGCTGGATATTTGAGCATATATTAATTATTTTCACTGCATTCTTTTGGATCCTAACATCCTAAAATTAACAATAAGAAATCCAGGAAATTCCTAATATGTTTCATTTCATTTGAAACCCAAACCATTAAAAACTGAGTGTGGCTTGTGTCTTAAATCCTTTCAAATATTTTTATGGCAACACTTGTCGTAGCATTGCTCCGGATGGCAGGTGTGATGTATATCTCAACAATCTGTCAACGAATACAGTAGTCCTGTGATGTCGGGATGTATGAATATGACAACAAGCTGGTGTCATAGTGATTAATCCCTTCCCTCCGCAGCCCTGTCACCTTCATAACAATGCAACAATACCAGATGCCAAAGCCAGCCCACACATCTATTGTTATAATTACCTGACCTTCAAATCCACATTAATGAGCCCTGGATGATCCTATTCTCTTTCATCACTTGGCTTCAGAGCCCTCCTTTTATCTAACAAGGTCACCATACACAACACGCCTTCCTCCCTGAAATGCACATGCCCCTCATAAATATACATCTGCCTGCATCTGCTCAGCCCATAATTCTTGGAAAGGAGCTTGAAGAAATGAACGGGGGGGGGTAAAAATAAAATGCCGTAAAAACCGCGCAAGGGTAGGGAGTTTGTATTTTATCTTAAGCTGACACCAAAAGAATGTCAATGCCGCTGAATGTTACATGGGAAAATACTTCCAATCTATTCTATAGTGTATTATAATTGCGTCGCCCTAAAATGAAGCCACAGCAGAAGGTATAACTGCAAAGCCCTGTAGGATGAGGTGGTGGGGAGAGAGCAGGGTTCATTAGATGAAGTTTTTACTTCCACCATTTTAATGACAAATGCGTTGAGTGTGGTTCAAACGACTGTGCTTTTATGTGAGAAACCACAATCACAGAAAAAAACGACATATTCAATTATTAATTTGCACTGCTGTATTTCTGCCACTTTCTGTTTTCAGTGGAGCTACAGTATAGTCGACTCCAGAGAATATGGGAGAGGTTAAGTTAGGTTTCACATCCTTATTAGCAGAGAAACTATTTGTAGTGCCCTGCAAGGAAACCTCCCTGAAAAACAGCCTGAAACAGTGCAGAGACTGCCAGCAACAACTGGGAGGTAAACTAGTTATATGAAATGGTATAGCTAATATATGTATAGAATTACAACTGTCTATATATTACATGGGTGTACGTAGTAGCCTACCCACACTAAGTGTCATGACAATGCTCTTGTTTTTATTCCTTTGAAGAACAACAACAGCAATACACAAAAGCCAAGTAGCCAAGTGAGAAAACAGGGGTTACATAGATTGAATATATGGTATTACTGCACCATTTGTGTGATACAGTACAATCCACCATAATCTACACAGAAAGCATACTAACCATAGCTATGTAAAATTCAGCATTGCTCTCCAGATGCAAATTGCTGTACAACATTACAACTCAAATGCCCAGCAGCTATGCGTACATGTGCCACCTCTGAACAGGTGCCATGGTTTTCTGGGTGAGATGAAATGGGTTATCTGCAGACTTCACAGGGCCCGGCTCTCACTTTGGGCTTCTGTCAGGATTCGGGCCAGCAGCTGCATATTATGAATTTATCCAGTCACATGTCTGGATATATCAGCCCCGCATTAATGCGGCCTGTTCCTCGCCGTTGATCGGCCCCGCCGGTACAGTAAAGACCTGCCTGGGTCCTTGGGGCCTTCACGGTCCACTGCTTCCAGCTAGTTACCCTGCCAGGCAGCCAGACAGCTCCTTCACGTTATACAAAATAACTTGGCCGGGATTGCTCCAGACGGAAGGGATGGGACAGCATTAAATTGGAGACCCTCAGCCACTCAAGTGTGATTTCTGAATCAACTCCAGCTTTACGTACCGGCACCGCTGTCTCTTTCACGGGAACTTTAGGGAGTCATAAAAATAAGGGTCTCTCGCTTGATGGATATACTCTTAGCATTACCTTTCCTATGTACTAAGTGGAGAATATTGCATTAAAGAAAAAGGTATTGTTTTTTCTTTACACTAAATGAATCTTAACTTCTCTTACTTCCTTTGCAAAATGCACTTATCCAGCACTTAAGAGAGTCCATTCCCGCCAGTGTCTATTTGATCACAGTAATGTTAGTGTTGACGGCAGAGTGTGAAAAGAGTTCTGGCTCTCGCAGCACTTTCTCTGTGTCACGCGGTTTTATCTCCCAGAAGCACCGGCAGCTCGACCTTCTGTCCAGATCAGGTGCCGCGCGTTATTCGTGTTACCATGGCGAAGCGGCTCACCGTCTTCGAGAGGTCGCCCTCCCCTGGTTTTCCTCCTTGACGGTCGGAGCGTGGGTTAGACATTGCTGTCTGCTCAGACTTCTTCTATTTAAAATCCAATAAACATAGCATGTGCAGACAGTACAGATGTAGTGTATACAATGTTGCCATTAAGCCCACTGGAGCAGAAACTGCAAGTGTACAAACATGACATGCTGACAAAACAATGCAGTGCTGTTTTTTATAGAAGATTCCACAAAACACATTCTGATCATTTCTGTGGCTAAATAAAGAATAGCACTTGTAGATATTACTGCCGCTATTTCAGATATACAGGGTATACCAAGGGATAACAGTGTTTGAATGAAGACATGCTGGTCAAGTCTACTCATGTGCACGATGAAAGCCCACAGAAAGATAGGCTAATCTTGCCCAGATGAAAGACCGGCTCATTAATAATCATCGCTGCATTAGCATTAATAGCAACGGTTGTAATGGTTTTGATCATTACATTCATCAGTTGTTCACTTTGAAACGGCTATTTCTGTCCCACGCTTTGTGATGGAAATAATCGGGTTTTGCACCTCAAAGGCACCTTCTTCACAGTTGTCAATAATTATGTGCTATGCTTACCTGCCGTAAAGCTCCATCAATGTTGGTGTGGTTATGTCACTGGGCTTATGAGCATTGGCTTAAGTTGTTATGGTCATAGCCAACATTTCCTATGTTTCTATTATTATAGCAGAGTTGCAGAGAACAAGAGGGTTTTATTTAAAACTATTTTGATACTCCTAATTTTTATCCATCCAGCATCCATCCATCCATCCTTTAATAGTAAATGGATATTTATTTATATACAGGTCCTACTATTTGAATCATCTGAGCATTGAATAAGCAAGTGAAGAAATCTGCAAGTCATCAGTCAGCTAGCTAAAGAGCACTGCCACAAGAAAGAACTATTGTTTTCAGCTACAGGGGCAATAGAGTTTTTTGGATCACAACATGTTCATTCCAGTGCGTCTCTAAACAAACCTGATCTAGTTGACTCAGTCCGGGGATTTAATTTCCTTAAGCACATTCACTCTAAAACCGAAGGGATACACTTTTTGTTACCACAAAACAATAGACCGATCTGTTTTTATTATATACTCAAAGTAGGTTTAAAAGGCACAAATAAATAAACAAACAAATAAATAAATAAATAAATACACATAGCACTGACACTAAGAGAACTACACAATCAGACAGCGGAGTGTTTTCCTCTTGGCAGTGCCATCAGATAGGTGCGGGGCTTGAATAAAACATGGAACAGCAAGATAAAGAGCAGGTGGAGTGTTCGTTCTTTTGTCTTTACATTTTCACCCCCCACCGACTCGCCCCGTCTTGAGTGCTGTGATTCCTGGTGCTGTCGCGTTTTCAGAGTCATTTCTTTATGTCAACCGAAATCTTGTGCGGTATCACACAGATTGTGCTGTGTGCTGTGCTGAAGCAACACCCTCAAACAGGCTGCCAGATGCACCACCCGTCCTGAAACAAATCTCCAGTTAGAATCACAGTCTCTCTCTATTATTTTTCCATGGAGTACTTCTCGACAACTTTGCCCTGACTGAAGTGAGTTGCTCTTCCACCAGTTAAAGTGGATGGTGTCCCTATATACGAGTAAACCTTTAAACATTCTGAAAAGTCGCTCAGAGAGACAAATGTTGCTCTTTTCCACGACGATAGATAGGAATACTTATCCAGAGTGTAGTTAAATAGAAGAATAGATTGACAATGGCGATATTTGTTTAAACTATATTACCTTGCTCATCCAGTACCCCGCTGTGCAGCTTAATTGTCATGGGTAATTGCCTCGCATCCCTCTTCTTTATTTCATAGCAGAACCCAAGCAGAAGTCATTATAGGAAGCTTACTGTTTGTCTTGGGCGAGAAAGTAATTTACCCGTGAATTTCTCTCATTAATGTGCAGATGAAAAGGAAGTGCGTAGGCTGAGGGGCTGGCACCGCCGGAACACATGCGGCTGACTGTAGGCATTCCTACCAATGTGAACCCGTCCTATGAGAGCTAATAGCTGTCGCGCCATGGCAGATCACAACCAGGGCACTCGCCGTGACAGATGACAGCAGTTTTGACAGGGAGGTGTAGTATGGGACTGCTGACGTCTCCCTCTAAAGTAGCACTTGCTCAACAGTTCACATGCACTGTGAGGGGTGCGAGGTGAGGGAATAAAGGGATTAGCCACAGGGCAACCTTTTGCGCTAACGCCAGCCAAACTGGGCTGGGCTTAACAGGCACATTAGGAAGAGGCTGACAGGTTTAGGGTTCCTGAGTCTGTACAATTGGAGGCGGGGCAGGGGAACAAACAGCCTCTTCATTTGGAAAGCTCTGAAATACCAATCAAACAGTAAATCTCAGGGAAGTAGCAGTTCTACCGTAAGCGGGCCTGTCACATCTAGACAACCTGTGCACATAGCTTTCACACATCCACGCTGTGTTAAGGGAGTTGGTTTTGGAAGCACGCACAGTGAGACTAACGAGGTAACTCAGATAAAAGACTAACAAAGCACATGTTTGAGATATATTTCACTCCCTAACATACCAACGTTCAGTTTTAATTGCACATTTATGTGACTGAAAGTACCGTGGATGACTAAACATTAACACCCAAGTCCAACGCCCTTGAATCCCGAAGCCACAGAGCCAAAGGGTTCCCATGGTAACTGGGTGTGTAGTTTCAGTAAATGAGTCCCTGTCTCCCCTCACATTAGGCTAATTGAGACATCTGGCAGGATGGAGAACAGAAACCCATTAGAATGTGACCTGAAAAACAGCAGATATGGTAAAAGATTGAATTAGCGCACCAGGCAACCCGAGGAGGATTTATTAATTATTATTATTGTTGTTGGTTTTTTGTTGTTGTTGTTATTGATTTTACAATGAGCAAATAAAGGTATAGGCTAAGAATACAAAAATCTGTACGTGAGAGGAATACAGGGCAGAGAGACAGAGGAAGGTAGTATTACTCCCGTGTCCTCAGGGGGAGGGGGGGGGGGGGGGGGGGTTATTTGGTCTGAGGGCTCTCCTGGTATCATATTGTATTCTGGCCATTCGGTAAAATGTGTTGACACTGTCTAAATTGTGATATTGAACACAAAATACAAAGCAGTACAAGAAGACTGTGCCATTTCCCAGCTAACTAAAAAGATCAAGAGGACATAGTAGGACTTACTAAAAGAAGAAAACGACCAACACATTGCTGTGAGTGGATATGTGATCTGGATTTTTTTTCCACACCGATGAATCAGGTACGTAGAAATAGCATCATGCTGCAATCATCGCAGCCAGGATCAACAATCACGGCGGTAATAAAACAGAGATATCAGCACCCACGGGTGTACCAGCATTTCCCAGAAACCAATATGGCCTGAGGAACCCCTTGATCCTCAAGGCCTCTGGTCTCTAAAGTATCTCCTTGTTTCTAAAGAGTATTACTCTGTGTTCCATTACAGCAAATCTCAATTTTGCAGCAACAATGTTCTTAATAAAGAAAATATGAAGGCCCAGTCAGACGGCAACCGTGCCATCTCTGTGACCACACACCACACGTGTCAACGGGTACTTTCATTCTCAACACACACATGCAGGAAAATACCTAGTATTACACGGCCTGTTTCTACTGAGAAGAGAGGGGTCTCGCTTGTAACCTTGCATCTCAAGGACACATAATTTAAAATGCATTTGGCGCCACCGTGCTTTGATTTTTCCCCTTTCCAGAATGAATCCCCTCCCTCTTTCACCAACCAATCCGGCACCCTGAGCAGAAACAGGTCTCGAGCCCTGCAGCAGAAACACAACTCATCCCATTCTTGCATGTCCCCCACTCAAATGGCGAAAAGTTAGAACATGACAAATGCAAGAGCTCGTAGGTCACGGAGTCTCGAGTGGGACAAATACAATGTAATTGTAAAGCAGCATTAGCTCTAAAAATGATCTTTTGGACATACAAAGGATGGTAATGTCGACGTAACCCCTATTAGCTGCAGAGTGCTTCTTATATACCAAGGTAACCTCAAGCACAAGCTAGTCCACTTAGCAAGAGGTTTATCGTGTATGTGTCTGAATGTGGTAAATGTGAGTGCATTGTCGGGGAAAGCAGAACAAACTAAAGCTACAGATGGCTAAATGCACGTGTGATTAAACTGCAATTCAGTTAGGACAGTGAAATAGATGGATGACTTAAATGGAATGGGCAGCAGGTAGACAGATTGACATTCAACAGCTTAGAGTCTATGGGCTTCAGCGACACTGGCTGTTCAACCCTTATTTTTATTATTACTGGTCCAATGATTAGACAAAAGATGTCATTTCACATTTAAAATTCATTTGCAAAAGCAACAAAGAAAGATTGGTACAAACTCACTCTGGCAAGATTATGAATGCAAAGCTCCAAATTCTTCCAATCAGCTTAATTAAATGCCAAGAGGAAGAGATCATTCCACAGCACAATGCCCGTCCCACTGCTAAATTCAGATTTGGGATGAGATTAGCCGTTTTAAGCTTTCTCCCTGGATGCACTGAAAGAATGTGACACTGTCTGGATTAGAGCAGTGCTTCAAAGCAGGGGGACTTTGCGATCATTAATGAAAGTTCTAATTACTGAGAATCCACCGGCATAGGAGTGGCGGACGCTCTTGCAGAGTTCCTCACTTGGGAAACTGGACTGTGGCATTTCATTATCTTATCTCAGCAACTCCTACCCCCAGGTGTATATGGAATATGGTGTCTGTGTGACACAGAAATGTCAGACACTGTGCTCTATTAGTCAGTGAGACAGTTGACTGACTGAGTCACCTTTTATTTATGTATGGTTGAGGGGGAAAAGGTATAGCATCCATCATAACACAGAGAGACAGAGGACATTGAAGATTTTAATCAGGTCCGCTTCTGGGATTCAGTAAGACAATGCACCATGTATGTGACCTCTTGGAAAAAGAAAAAAAAGCTCATAAGCATTCTTCATTTAATTACCATCCGCAGTCTCATATCCCGCTATGATCTGCAGTGGGCTGCTGCTGTCTGTAGTGAACTGTATTCCTGGGCTGTGGATAAGTCCTTGTAATGACATCCACAGCCACCGCCAGCTTGACTGATGAAATAAATCCACCATCAGTGTGGCAAAATAAGCATTATTTGTTCCACTGCAGGCACTGCCGGTTAGGTCTTATTTATGAGTGATGCACAGTGGCTGTCTCCTCTTGGCCGGTACTGTGGCGTGCACAAGAGGATGTGGTTAAATGTTCACTTCCATCTGTAATGAAATCAAATGGTGAACAGGATCCTGTGGTTGGTCCTAATGCAGAAGCTGGCCCACCAGCGTGCATACAGTAACACTGTAGACACTGTGATACAGTGATATAGAAAATCCATTAGGAGTTGCGGCAGAATGTATCTGTGGCTAGCAGTGCCAGGGTCTTAAACAAAAAGCTCCATGTACTCGCATGATCAGAACTTCTGTATGAACAGAGAGAGAGAGGGAGAGGGAGAGAGAGAGAGAGATAGAGAGAGAGAGAGAGAGAGAGAGAGAGAGAGAGAGAGACATGGGGAACCAGACCACAGACAGGAGAGGCGGAAACTCAAGAGCAATGCAAGTAGTCCAGGATTAACCTCTCCAAGCCCCCTGCGCTTAAGTGAAATGGATCGGTCCAAATTCACTGGCCCTCTGGTCAGTGTTACATCTCCTGTTAGCCTTTTTGTCAGCTGGGGCCAGCATGTGTGCTTCCCCTTTTTTCTGAGACCATGGGGGGGGGGTCGGTCGGAAATGTCTTGACTTGACTGATGGCATCAGATGTCCCAACACTTCTTTTAATTTAATAGGAAGTTAAGAGAGGTTTCACTTCTTTTTTAAATAGTATGTTATTTCAGGTTAGAAGTGTGACCCCTCTCCTTGAAGCTGCTTTGGGGCAGAAAAGAACTCTTGGCCAGCTCTGCAAACGAGTCCAGGATTGCTGTTTGGGCTGTCCAC
>JAODLI010026923.1:0-20582 GCA_027575585.1 Percopsis omiscomaycus | reverse complement strand
GTGTGTAAACAAAAGACTTCATTGCAGGCAAAGTGCTTTGCCCGCAGGATATAACAGCTGTTAGCGAATGACGACGTTAGTCAATGATATATCTTTTCAATAACATTGACGTTTACAGATCTTTGCCTAACAACTGGAATACAGATAACAGTCCAGCAACCTCTCCCACCACAGGCACAGCTATACGCGAGCGTCATTTTCAGTGCATGAATAATGTATGTTCAATTCATCAGTAATTCATTTAGACTAGTAAATTTATATGATCGTGCTATTTCTATGGCACTAATGGTTTGAGGAAAACACACTATAGCCATACAATATCAGAAATTTATTTATAATTTCTATATTCTTTCTATTATTTATTGTCATTGTGATGTGTCTTTGCTGTGATAATTTCACTGGTCCCAATCAGAGGCAGTGAATGGTGGTTGCTAGCATGTTCCTTGCTGTCATGAAGATAGGCGAGAAATGTCACAGCACATCATTGTGTGCGATGGATTCACCTGCAGAGTTTGTGAGACACAGTGTCACAGTCATGTGATTTAAATTTATCTGTGTTATAAAGCCAAAGGTGTTTAAAAATACACACGGTTTTGAATTATTCTGCCACTCCCTCACATGATGAGAGGCATAGCAATTTGGATGCTGTTCAGCCAGTGGGCAATGTGGCATAGCGGCTTAGACGCCCGTGACTGACAGTTTGGAACCATGTTGGAGATGGAATGTTTGGTATAACAGCGCTTATGCAAGGCAAATATAGTACACTTATATCTCACAACAGCATTTCGCTCAAAACATAACAGGGTCTAGTAAGTGGAATTTGAAGTAGGGCTAGACTATAGCCTGCTACACTTACACTGTGTAAATATGGCTTTGTAGATAAGTGTCATAATGTGATTCAAATCTCTTTTGCGCACTGTCCTTTTGCTTTGCCATATAATTCTGCAACTGACATCGCATTTAACATCAGTGTGAATATTTAATGTAATTTGGGTGATAGGGTGATTTTAAGAAGGGGCTGAGACAGAGAATATATATCTTGTAAGTTTAATAGGAAAGCATTTAATGAAAATGTAGATGCACTCTCTTAAAGCTTTAGCCAAACATCTGATATTTGATTGACAATATTTTCTATTAACATAATTTTAATTAGCCTTGCGTTTTAAGCAAGGACTTTTAGCAGCATGTAGCCAACTCATGAAACAGATTGAAATCCTGTAGAACGCCTGCCAAGGTTCAGCTAAATCATAAATACGGCATGGCTCGAACATATTTAAACAAGTTTATAATGGGATGCTTCCTAAAAGATTTACCTTGGCATATGTAATCAGTGGTATGTTATGCACACACAGCCATGGTTGTATACTGCCACCAAGTGGCGTAGTGCAAAAATAAAAGACACAATGATCGTTCATTTAGCCTGACTTGCTTCCCTGCTTTTACTGCAAAGGGACCCAATTTGAGTTTATAAATTAGTCTCTTTCAACATTCACAGCTGACAGAAGGCACTCTCAAGGCACGTGAATATGAAAGAGAGCTGTAGATGGAGGGTGTGGAAAGTGAAAACAGCAGGGGAGGCAGCAGAGGACAGTCCAGACAGAAATCACTTGCAGGGAGATCAAAAATATGGGCTTTATGCCATATATTACCTGTATTTCCGTTTCTGTATTTAAATCCACCAATGCTGAAGTATATCATTGTGTCATTGGTTTATGAGGTGGTAAGAAAAGTAGGCACATTTTTAACACTGCCAATGATTCAAACTGATATATTATTCCCTTTACGATACTTTCTTGAAAGAAAGAAATGCAATATATAAGTAATACTATATTTCTTTACAGAAAAACTGGTATCCAGAAGATTTTACCCCCAGAGATTCTAATTGCTCCCTTAAGGGCAGAACGTTTCTGTAGGAGGAAAATCTGGTAGAAGGTTGTCTATACAGACTGTTGCCTTGAACAAAGTGCTGAAAGGAAATTTCACAGGTGTTTGTTCATTGGTTAAACTCCTCTCTTCCGTAACCTGCAGTGAATTTGCCGCCAGCCCTCTAAATGACTGGAAACTGTAGTCAATTTCCAGACCCAGAGCCCCATGAAGTTGAGTAATATCGCTGTCCAGTACACCATGAAAAGTACTAACTAGGCAACTTATCCATCTAAGCATAAGTATCTCTCCTTATGCTTCTGATGATAATCTCTTTGGATAATATATTTTAAACATATTTTTGTTTAGTAAATACTTAATTTAAAACAAGGGTGAATATGCTGCTATTTACCAATGACCGTAATCTTCATTGGGGTTATAGAAACATTTAATTTATTGTGTTATAGCTATATTAATCAAGTAAAGCCTAAATTATGTATATTATTCCCACGTTGCTGTATGACAGTAATATGATATTAAACTAATATATTGGTATCTGTAATATGTGTACTGTGTCGCATATGATAACGCTGGCATAGACACGTTTCCATCACATTTCCAGCTGTCCATAATTTTATTTGTAGGTCATGAGTGACATATTTAAGAAATTGCATCATTATATTATTTATAAGCTGCACGCCCAAAGGATTGAGTTATTCACTCTCGGATGTCATCTATATCAAAGTCTCCACTGGTGTGTATGGTTTCATAGCAGACATACGACATATGATCTAAGACCAGGAAACTTGAAAAAAAGAGCGTTGACATTGACAAAGTGAGAGTGGGGTAAAAGTGCAATGTAACTGCCAGCTGTCACTTAACGAAACACCTGCTTCACCCTGTCAGCAACTTAACCCTCAATCACCTATAGTTCCCTAGTGGAGAACATTAAGTGACACATACTGTATAGACCTACTGTATGACTGAAAAGGGACAAAGAGAAGGATAGCTCTTACTATATAATTTCAAGGGTGGTAAGGAGTAAATGCATATGAATAATTGTAGGCTCCTTTCTTATATCTTACTAGTAAAATACTGTTACCATTCTGACTAAAAACACGAAGGCTTTGAAAACGACACAAAAAGGCTTAAGTTTATAAGAGCACGAGAATGGTTAAGGTCTTATGCCTGCTTAGAGGACAATACATGTCTTTTTCACAGATGAAAGGCAGTTAATGGGGCAGGATGTCTAAGGATATGAAAGAAAGGACACAAGTGATCTCATTAATTAACTCTTCCTTTATCTAATGACAGGTCCAACAATGTCATTGTTGCGGTGGGTTGTTACATGACTGTAGACATTTAGAGAGTTGGGGGAACTTTTCTTTATGTTCTGTCATTTTCCATTTTGACTGTTAGTCACAGCAGCCTGCTGGATGTGATTTGTATTTGACTGGATTCCTAGCACATTCATGAGTGTAAATCTTACTTAAACATTGAGAACACAAACATCAGTCATGAATAAAAAAAATTAACCTATTCAAAGCTCTTCTAGTCATTTTGTAATGTAAATCTGACTTATTCCTGGACAACACTATCATAATGTGGTAGCAATATCAATAATGGATATGTTTATAATAATAATAATAATAATGTGATGATATGATGATGACTGGCCTTTTCTCATTCATTTCGCTTTTTGACAATGTCAAAAAAATTATTTGTTGGTTGCTGATATATGAAAGCGTTGTTGGAGTGCAACAATTTTCCGATTTTTGCTTTCTCTCTCTCTCTCTGTATGACCTATTGCTCTTGCCCTGTGTGATTTGTTTCATAAATAAAACAAATAAAATCTGCATGGAGCACAAGCTGCGTCCTTGTATGTTGTGAAGTTAAGGTGTAATGTTGTTAGTGTCAAAACATCCATCTAAAGCAACTTTAATCAACTTTAAAACGCTCGCCAAACAAGGACTGTACGTACAATTGCTTCTCGTAAAGTTGGCATGCGGCAACATCTTGTGCCTCTGCAGCTTCCGTATCCCAAGTCTACTGTTTTCGATAGCTTTCTAGCTAACTGGCTAACGAAATGTCTGAATATTCTCACGTGAAATCAACTAAACTTGTATTGAAAGGTCTAAACAAGGGGTATGTTTACAGTACTTACTGTACTAGCACTCTTTCCGGATGTAACATTTATTCTTTCAAGGTAGAATTTATAAGAAAAAAGAAAGTATTAATGTCCAATTTTCCCTCTACGGTATTCTTCTAGCAGCGTAACGTTACCACGACTGACTGCTTAGTGCTAACAAAATAGGCTTGTTACCTTTGTTATTAGTGTAAATGCAAGCAATAAAGGAGATGCCCTGTTAATTGCTATCCTTTTATAATATTATTTATGACTGCAGTCTTGAAATGGCTGCATAAATTGTTGTCTCCGGAGTATCTACTGGCTAACATTAGATTGGCTTAGCCCATATCTGCTTGTTTATTATTAGAATTAGGTAAAGTAGGAAATGACTACTGTTTTGCTTTAGTCATTATAACCTTAACTAAGCATAATGCAAAAACTTACCTTTTTAGAGATAATTTCCAAATAGAAAACAAATGCCTGCCTAAAGTGTTAAAGGGCAATTATGAGTTTAACATGTTATTTTTTACAGAAAAAAGAAAAAACATAAAGATAAGAAGAGGAAACTAGAGAATGAGGATGAAAAACCTGATATTGTTGGTATGTATGTATGTATGTATGCATGTCTCATTTTCAATGGCAAAATTGGAATACAGTGTTTTCTCTGGTGATGAAATATACCAAGATATGTAGTTGATTAGTGTCTGTACATTAAAATCCAGATAGTCCAAATTCTGTGGATTTTAAACCTTAAGTATAGACTACCATTGGGTAGCAGCCATCATCAGCCGAGCTTCACCTTGTGGTATATGCTTTCTACTCACCAGGTGGATGGTGGACTGTCAGAAGCTTTGGGGATATTACTGGAACAGTTGCCATAGAGATGCATAACAACTCATACATCCATGCGCTAGATACTGGTCTTTTCACAGTTGGTGCACCACACAAAGGTAACAAGACAAGAGTTTATGGGACTGGTTTCTCTTACTTACTTGATTTCCACCAATATGAAAAAAGAACCTCCAAAATAATGAAACTTTCTAAATATTTTGACTTATTCCAAATAATGACTTAGTATCTCAAAATAATGACTTAGTTTCTCAAAATAATGAGAAACGTTTGCATAGGCCAATGTTTCCTTATATGTATTAGTTTTTCTCAATCACTTTGGCTCAAATCTAATAATGAGAAGTTTTTTTACAGGGTTGACTGCCATGGTGAAAAAACATCTAAACATTTTGACCAGTGTGGCTCACGCCATGACAAAAATTGTTTTCATTTTGGTGGCATTGGCCAATTTACGGATACAATAACTAGGTTTTGAAGAATGAATTAAATGTTTAGGGTTTAGAGTTACAAAATTTTCAGAAATGCAATAGAATTGTGTTGTCCCATAAAACAGTTGTGAAAAATAAGTCAAAGTGATTGAGAAAAACTGTAAGCGATGGTAAGCCTAAATCAAAATGATGTTGAAAATTATGAAAATGTTTCTCATTATTTTGAGAAACTAAGTCATTATTATAAGTACAAAATGGCTGCTGGCCTGTAACAGGATCTTTTATGGATTCTTGTCCGCATGGCTTGCCACGGTCAGTCTTCTGTAGAAACAGTAATGATTCTCTGGAGACCGCAGTTAATCTCTTCCTTGGTTTCTCAAGCATGCTATATAATATAATCCGACATAATATTCTGGCCAGGATTGCAAGTATATAGTCATGTATACAGGTAGAGGAAAAACTGTGTCGTTTACTGCAGAGCGGGATTACAATGCAAATTCTGTGTTATGATGGCTTCCCTCCCCCTAAAGGTTGAGATGTACAACTTTAAAACGAAGACCTCAGTTACACGTTTGCTATCAAAACCCATTTCTAAGATAGACCCCACCTTGACTCCAGAGAAGGGGTGCAGAAACTATTAACAGTCTTGCAGTTCATCTCTAACTGCACAAAGCAGTGTAAATCCAGACATCAGACTGAAACAGCTGAACAGGGGTTGAGTCAGGGTGAATCACAAAGCTAAGTCAGAGATTTCACGCACTTTTGCCTTCAGGCAATAGGGAGGAAGTGAGGCTCACTGAAAATGTCTTCCCGGGGAAGGAGAGACTACAAATGATTCTGCCCACGTTTTATGGGAACCAGTGAAAATGGTTTGGAGATTGAAACATCACAATTCCCCCAACCCTCTTCCCTTGCATGCACATAGGCTCATTTCAAAGAGATAAAAGAGAAGGAGAGCCCATTATATAAATGGCAATTGGAGATTTCCCCTTTCCAGTGGAGATTCTTTAGAGGCACTACCCTGTGGGTAATATAGCCCCTTTGAAGTAGGCGGGGGATATAGAGAAATAGAGAAAGTCATAGAGAAAGTAAACTGCTGATATTCTCAAAACTAACTGAGTCATATTTACATCAGTAGTATATAGTTCAGTAATAATTTATATCTATTGATCCTTAACAAAAATAATAAAGCATTTAATTTCACAAAGGGATAGCATCTAAGGTTTAATAAGTATTTTAGTATTTTAAAAAGTAAAGTATTTTAAAACCTCCCATTTTGGGCCGGGATTGTCTACCTATATCTATCATGTAGACAGATAGATGGATTAAGTATCACATATCAACATATTTATATTCTTTTTAAATATTTCCATCATACTCTTAGATGATGAAGGGCCAGATCCTCCAGAACAATTCACTGCCATCAAGGTGTCAGACTCGAGGTAAGTTACATTTGCAGGAATATTTGTCCTTTTAATACATTGAGATTTCTGAGATGATTATATATGTGGTTTGGATTTTACAGTCATATTTCCCTTGAGCAAGATCTGCTCCATGTATTAGCAGCATGTAATTGTATGTCGCTTTGGATAAAAGTGTCTACTAAATGACCTAATTGTTAGGGTGAATTAAAACCAACACTATTGTTTAGTTCTGCTGCAGAATCATATGGTCTATAAATTATGTCAACAGCATGGATGTCATGGATTATGTTGTGCTCCGTGTAGTAATCTCAGCCACTCGGTACAGATACCATACAGTTCTCACTTTGAGTTGATAATAATAATAACAATAATAATAATAATTATAAAGCACTTTTCCAGGTACTCAAAGCTTTACCTATCATAAGGGATCCACGTCCACCACCAGCACCGTGTAGCATCCACCTGGATGATGCGACGGCAGCCAGAATGCGCCAGTACGCACACCACACATTAGCTGTTAGTGGGGAGGTGAGGGAGAGTTAGCCACTTTGTAATTTAGAAGGCCTTGATCAACTACAGCCATTTTTGGCCAGGGCACCGCGGTTAACACCCCTACTCTTATCGAGAAGTGTCCTGGGATTTTTAATGACCACAGAGAGTCAGGACCTCAGTTTTACATCTAATCCGAAAGATGGCACCTATTCACAGTACAGAGTCCTTGTCACTGTACTGGGGCATTGGGATCCACACAGACCACATGGTGAGTGCCCCCTACTGGCCTCGCCAATACCTGTCAGCAGCATGTCTCCCATCCAGGCACTGACCAGGCCCAGACTGCAGGGAGCTAGACTGCTGACAATAATAATAATAGATAAAAGCTCCCCTTTTGTTTGTCAGCCTGTGTCCTGATCTCAACTCAACTGTTGCTGCATATAATTTGGCTTCTTCTCACAGGATTGCCTTGAAGTCTGGATATGGCAAGTACTTGGGTATCAACTCTGATGGTCTTGTGGTGGGGCGCTCTGACGCTATTGGCTCCAGGGAACAATGGGAACCAGTTTTTGAGGAGGTGAGTTACAGTTCATATGGATACAATATACTAATATATACATCATGAATGAATACCAATATTTCCTCTCTTATTTGACACAACTGTGAGATTTAGGGGGATAGGTTTAGTTTGATCACATACTGTGCTCAACCACACTGCTGCATGGTTTTGGCATATTGGTGACTTTACAGACTTCATTACAAAATTAATCTGGGCACTGTGTCATTTTCAACTTTCCGACAGATGGCAATATGTTTATTGTGACTAATCTAAGGCTTCAAAATGTACAAAGGTGGTATCCTCCAACAGCAATTAAATGTTATCTACGTCAATCCAGACTTTTTTCACAAAGGTTATTTGGGCAATTCATGTGAAACTCCTAGAAGAAATATGAATGGGGAAATTATGCTAGGTGCCGCATAATGTGTAAATGCTACCACTTAAGCTCTCTATTGTGTTTGGTTATACATAATTGGCATCTTAATTGGCCAACAGAGGCATGCAGGCATGCCCATGTAGTGTATGCGCTCTGCCCCTTCTGGCCAATAAATACACATCACCCCTTTTAAGTTAGTGTGGCTCAAAAAAGATTCTCCTCTTAACTGTGTAGTGCACTTTACTGATGACAGGGCTGATTGAAATGTATTCCCTGAGTGTGGCGTTGAGGCAATTACCTGTAGTGACGAACAACTGATTCCTTATGCATAATGCATCTCCCTTCATCACTTCAACACACACTGTGCCACCGTGCTTTGTTGATCCAAAACAGCACATTCAATTATAAACACTACCTTGAGATCATTTGACATCAGAAATCGGGCCGTACGCATCAGGCCTGTCACATGCCACCTGGTTCCACTAACACTGCATATCCTCCCATTTTTGTCTTCCCTTGAATACTTCAGGGGAAAATGGCTCTTATGGCAGCAAACAGCAGCTTCATCTCCTACAATGATGGCGGAGACATTGAAGCCAAGACCAAGACTGCAGGGGAGGGCGAGATGGTGAAGGTGATGTTTCAAATGTGCTCATTTCTAGTGCGTCTTAATATTCTCATTTTAGGCATGCTGGTGGTGGGGTGCTCATTTTGAACAAGACTTCTTACACTGGTATTCTACCCTTTTTTTATTTTTAAATATTTATTTATCTTGTTTCTGGATGACGAGCAGATCCGCTCATGCACAGAAATGGATATCAAGCACAAAGATGACCTTGCTGATGAAGACAGGGGCAACGTGAAGAGCTGCGAGGTCAATTACGTGTGCGTATTCTGTAGATCGCCTATCTTACATAATGTATGCAGTCAGTACAGGTCTTGGTAAATTGCCTGCTCCGTGTTACCGCTGGCTTCCCAGTATGTGTGTCTCTGCAGTTCTTCTTCTTCTGTGTGTTTATTGGTGGATCGCAAACCAATGTTAAAGGTGCATGCATACCACCACCTACTGTATCGGAGTGTGTAGAACCATGGCATTATGTCATCTGAAACCATTTGTTCTTTTAAAAAAAATGTAAAGGCCGTCTCTGCAGTTCTGGTCTGCACCCCTTTTTTTGTGGGAGACAGTTGATTAATAATTGGCCCACACCTGTTCCCAATCCTCAAGTCCCGTGAACCACACCTCCCAACATTCCCTCCCATACGGACATTGCTAAACCACGCCCCCACACACACATTGCACCTCTTCACATTCAACCTCCTCTGGGATGGGCACTGTGTTTTGAATAGGGAGATAAACACTGGGTACCCTGGCTGACCTTCAGACAGTGATTTCCTTCCCATTACCCCGGCAGTGCCTTGGTTGGGCCTGTCAAGAATTTGAAAACTAAATCGCTTCTCTGGATGCGGGATTGCATGTGGTAGCTACTGGCTCGTCAATCCGTTGCCTTTAAGCTGTAATTGATGGGCTACTATGGGCACAAGAATGGGAAAGCAGGAAATGCCACATTTAAGTTGCCAGTGTAGCCAGAGTTTTTTTATGGCCCGTCTGTGGCCTATTAAGTCCTAGGCAATATGTCTGAGGCTGTTTTCTTCTTGGCAGGCCTTGGGTTTTCCCTCCCACTCTATTATTCGTTTGGGCTGGGGAAATGGACTCATCATGTTGACGTGATGATAATGGCTGCCCTTGAGCTTGTGCCTTGATGTAGTGCTTAGCATCTCCAATGTGTTTCAGAATGGAGCGTGGTGCAGGGATCATAAACCATTGTCAAAGTACCCTCCACAAGTGAACTTAAATGTCATAAATGTGTCAGAGAAGGACAGGCGGTTTCCTTATAGCACTGTTGCTATCAAAATTGCTTACTGTGAAATATTTGAGATTATTTCAAGATGTCCTAGACAAAGCTATGGTAATAGTGTTTCAGGTCATTTGTAAACGCAGTCTGTCCATACTTCCATTGGAAAGGAAAAGGGGGATTAGGGGACTTTAGCAACAAATGTACAGTAGATATCACATTTATGACAAGTGGAATTCATATGTCCCACATGAAAAGTAACGTCTTTCAAGATTCAAAGATTTATTCGTCACGTCAAGTACAAAATAGTCGAAAAATATAAATGAATTTACAGAATGAAAAAAATATATACAGAAAGTGTTTACCGGTAATTAAAGCATTGCGTTTTTGTTACTGTGTTTGGGTAATCGCATATATGTATAGGAAGAAGTTCCAGAGTTTTCAGGATCGCCGTCTTAGGGTTAATGAGGGGGCCTCTTCCACACTAAAGAAAGCCAGGACGGATGGGAAGTTTCATGAAGCTTTGTTGGACAGGTATGGAAGCCCCAATAATTTACCTAATGTTGATTTTAAAGGGGCATAAAACCCTACTCTCACTTTATTCAACTGTTAGTCAACATTTATGACACTTGTATAACACATCCATCCCTGTCTTGTCATTTTCTCTTGTAACATGAATATATTTCTTTACCGCAGGAGAAGCAAAATGAAAGCAGACAGATACTGCAAGTGAAGACCCCGATTTAATGGTTGTTTGGAAATGATGTAATTTTTAAATTTTTTCAGTGTAATTATGAATAAATTTTGTCAAACAGTTTCATTGGGTTCTACATTCTTTAAATAGGAAAAACCAACATGAAGTGTCTCAGTAAGGTTTTGGGCCACGAATATATATAGATATAGTACATATATGTGTGGAAGCATAGCAAATATGTGCATGTTTCTCCACTAATATATTCAGATTTTTCCTTTAACCTGTCTGTATAGTTGTTGTGGTCTTTATTATATTGCATCAATTGTTCAAATTACCCATTAATGTTTGTAGTGTTCACTTCAAGACTGAATGATCTGGCTATAATATATTTTACAAAGTGCAATTCATTGTCACAAGGTGTTATTTTCACTTCTCAATTAAGATGTCTGGTCTGAACATTTATGAACTCGAGGTTATACTGTAACAACAGGGAGTGTCACATGCCACATGAAATGAAATTACGAAACATAGGGCATTCAGTACGGTGTTAGATTAAATCTACGAGCAATAAAGTGAAACGGCAGCGGACCGAAACTCCGGTAACATAAGAGGGAGGAATGGTGTTTTGGATGGACACTTTGATCTGTCAGCGTAGCTGATTAAAAAGAAAGCTATTGTTTGGTGGTCGTTCAGTAACATAAACGTTGCAAACCTTTGGTGTTATTGAACGCACCCATAGATTGTCCAGTTCCTGTTACAAAAGCGCACCAGTGTCACGCGGTGACAACAACGGCTTCCGTGTTTACGAAGAGCTGAAGCCAGCTCTTGCTGTTACTGGAAACAGACTGCCAAGAAGCGAGTGGAGTTCTTTTATGTAGCTTTTTGACATGGATCGTTTTATTTTGATATGTTTGATGGCTTTATTTTCAGTCACATCGACACAGTTCATACCACCGGTAAGCAAACTGTATCCTGCGGTTGCTTAAGAAGCGGTGGTTACATCAGGGTATTGGGATTACATAGGTATTTAATTTCAGTAATTGTATGAACGCTATGCAAATAATTCTTCAATAATATTATTCTACAGTATACTGAAGATTGCCGAAGCGGCATGTATCCCCCAAATGGACCAACGTAAGTCTGAGAGGGTAAACCGGAGTTATAGAGTTTGGATGCTCCCGTCTACTTGACGATGGTTCTTAGACCTTTTTGGCTTCTGAACCATTATTTTCCTAGCCCCTGTCCTTGTAAGGTGTCACATTCTACCCATGTATCGGTCTAGAACATTAAAAAGAAAATATCGTAAATATATGATTGAATGACGTAAAGAGTAGCCTAGGTTTAAGAGTAAACTGTTCATCAATCAATCATCACAATTTTTTTTATTTCAATTTTCTCCAGTACCTCGTGATTTACCTTCAAGTACCCCTAGGGGACATGTACCCCCATTTGAGAAACACTGCACTAGAGTAGACACTGGCGTGGAGGAGAAATGTAAAAAAAAAAAATGTTTGCTTTCTTTTACTTTCTTTGACCAGGTACAAAGGAACTGTTCCCTGGCACACAGTAGACCTTGACTTACCCCCCAGCCAGAGGTGGATTGATGTGATTACTGACAAAAAAGTGGATGTGAGAATACATCGATCAATAAATTAAAAAAGAACCATAGTATGGATATTGTAGTACCATAACAAGCTGCTAATTTTATTTTATTAAGTTTGCCAACATGATTCAGACCATCAAAGACCTAGCCAATGCATTTGTGCCCAGCGGGAAGCTGATTGAGATGGTTGACGTTACTTTGGTGAGGGCTGTTTTATTTAAATGTTATTGTATATTGTAATGAAAAGCCTTACGGCTGTTGCATACGTTTGTTTCTTGGTGAAATTTTTTATGTTTGCAGCCTTTGATGGCTGAAACCCTCCCATACCCATTTGCCGATGAAATTAAAGGAATTGCAGCTACTTCAGGTCTTCCTCTTGGTAAGAAAATTATATTTTGATTCCTCAAAACAACATATTTAGTACAGGCCAGTGGTGTATTGGTGAACTTCGAAGTGGGTACACTGTAAATGTAATATGTTTCTTGATTTTTATATATATATAAATAAATATAAAATCATACTAAGCTTTACAGTCTCTACAATTTCAGCCTACCTAGTCTTTTGTCACTGCATCCAGCCAGCTGTTTTTGAATTTTAAAAATAAGTGGGTATACGGCGTATGCTTGGTGTACCGTTGACTACACCACTGGTGCAGACCTATTCTCTGCAACATTTCTCTTCCTTTTTGTGATCTAGGTGAAGTTGTCCTGTTCAACATCTTCTATGAGGTGTTTACTGTGTGTACTTCAGTTGTAGCAGAAGATTCTAATGGTAAGATTCGGACAAATTAGTGTCTGCCTTTTTGAAATGCATTATTTCAAATAAAATAATTCCTTACATGGGTTTCTGTTAATAAATTTTTTTACAGGTAACCTTATCCATGGCAGAAATCTGGATTTTGGATTATTTTTAGGGTAAGAATAAATTAAATATGAGTTTAATATTTGTTTTATTATTCAATTTAAAGGTACACTCCTCAAATACATTATAGGGCCCCCCAGAAACCAGGGGGGTGGTAGAGAAAGGTGTGGGCCTAGGAGCTCTGTTGGTGGACTTTTGTTCCACTTGAGGAGTACTTTTTTAAAATGATTACATCCAGTACACTGATATGTACATGCTCTTAAGACCCTGTTCTTTCTGTCTGATAGATGGGACATTAAAAATAGATCGTGGATTGTTAGTGAGAAGCTCAAACCTCTAGTGATCAACATTGACTTCAGAAGAAATAACAAGACAGTTTTCAAGTCCACCAACTTCGCAGGATATGTTGGCATGCTGACTGGCATCAAGCCAGTAAGCCATTTGTTTTGCAGTGAATACAATTGCACGTTCTTTACCGACACTAACTGATTCCAAAGATCATGTTTGTTCTAATTGAATGTTTCAGATATTATTCAGCTGAGATTTGCTTTCCCTTGTAGCACACATTCACACTGACTATGAATGAACGCTTCAGCCTAGATGGAGGATACATTGGTGAGTTTTCGGTGTGTGTTTTATTATTATTTTTAAACTGGCTTTAGTATTTGTAACACATTTCAAAACAACATATTCACGACATCAAACAGGAATCCTGGAATGGATCTTAGGAAAAAGAGATGGGATGTGGATGAGCTTCCTAACTCGCTCTGTCCTGGAGAATGCTACTAGGTAATTTTTGTAACTGAAATATTCTACCTATAATGTTACAGAATATTAGTGATGCTTCTCCCATTGAGGTTGTGTTCCGGTTGTTTTTGCTTCTCTGTATAACAACATAACATGAACAGCATTTAACACAATACTTACATTTAACACAAGCATTTAACACAATACTTACTTACACAATACTCCTTACCTCAAGTCATTACACTAAAGTTAAGCACAATTTTTTTTTTTAATTAATACATTAGATTCGTTTTTGAGAAGCAATGGCAGTGAATGGAAGATAAATACAACTGTATGGTCAGTCGCACACCTACCACGAACAAGGTGGTAGGTGTGTACCACTTAATACTGTAAAGAAGCTACAGAGTCAAGGGTTTAACAAAAAGTTTAAATTCCACCTTACATCTTTTCTCTTTATCACAAGCTATGGAGATGCCAAGAATCGCCTGGCCCAAACTAAGCTGCTGGCCCCAGCATACTTCATCTTGGGAGGGAACCAGACGGGCCAGGGTTGTGTCATCACCAGGTCCAGACTGACCAGTATTGACATTTTGGAGTAAGTAGCAGTTTTAATTGTTTGTAGCAATGTGTGTGTTATCTAGAGCCTGACCAGTGGCTCGTTTCAACATACCTTAGTGATTTATTATGACTGTACTGTAGTTGCATTTTTTCTGGGTGTACAAAATGTTGTCAGGATGATAAAGCAAAATATGCTGTTGAGGAGTCGACATAAATGAAATATGCTAGAATACACAATTGCGACCTTACCTTTTAGATCAAACTAAATATATTGAATATATAGCATCTGTTTTATGTTTTAGGGGACTTTCACATTGTGTAACATGTTGAATATTTAAACAACTTTATTTTCAGGGTTGACCAGAAGCTTGGACGGTGGTATGTTCTAGAAACTAACTATGACCACTGGAAAGAGCCTTTCTTCCTAGATGACCGCAGAACTCCTGCTATGAAGTGCATGAATCAGACCACGCAGAACGTGAGTATGAGTTGACACTGTACTGTATTGCCAGTATTATTTGGCTCCATTTCTTTCTTCTTTGAACAAACTTGCATAGAGTACATCGCTATCTATGTTATGTGAACTACACTTGTGGATTATAGCTTTCTTGCAAGTTATAGGCTATTCCTTTTACCGGCATAACACACCTTTCAACCATTCTTTTGTAGAACATCTCCCTGAAGACTGTGTATGATATGCTCTCAACCAAGCCAGTCTTAAACAAGGTGAGCTAATTCTTACAGTTGTAGTACAAGTCTGTCAGTTCTGAAGTTGAATAACTGCTTAAAGACACATCTCTCCCATTTCACTTATTGTAGTTGACCACATACACAACGTTAATGCAAGTGTCAAAAGGCAGCTTGGAGTCGTACATCCGTGACTGCCCAAACCCCTGCATGCCCTGGTGAGCCCATAAACGCTGAACCTACATCAGTCTTCAAATGCTTAATTGCACAAAGCGGCTGTGTGGAAGCAAGCTCAATTGATCTGGAGATAAAGCTTTCTTTGCACAGAAATCTATTATTTAGACCAAAGTAGCATTTTTATGATTTTTATTTCTACATAAAACACTGGAAGTGTTATGATTTAACTCATTTTGTTGTAACTAATCACATGGGGCTCTTTTTCTGATTACAAACCTCTGTAAGTATTAACATTGTGTTGCGGGTTTTTGGGATTCCTTACATGTTGGGAACTAATTGATCAATTGTTACGTGTTGTTATAAGACAAGCAGTGAACCACATAACTGTCCACTTTACTTTGTACAACTGAGATTGTTTCCTGTTCAAAATGTTAATAAAGATGTTTAAATTTGAGTCTAATTGTTATGTGGCTTAATATAAAACAATTCAAATACACCAGCACTTTTACAAGTTTGATTTTATTAATTAAAACTTCAGAGTAGCCAACATTTCAGTTACATGAAATTCATGGGAGAGACTATTCCATAAATGCAAAAGAATTGTATAAGCTGAAGGATTTGGATAACTGAACTACATTTGATTTATCAGCAGCTAATCAAATTGAAATTGCACTATACAATTACAGTGCACGTGAAAACTGTAGGATAAGGCGAGGTCAAGACAACAAACAATTTAAAATAAGATTTTAAACTGATCCCATAACCAATAAAACAGGGACTAAGGCAATTCTTGACGACATTTGCAACTATGTCAGCAGCACAACTGTCAGATCAGCAACAAATAACATTTAGTAATTAAATGAATCAGACATACTGTTGGTCACAACCAAAAAGTGACTGATATAAGCCATTTCTCTACTTTTGCAAATAAAGAACAAACAACCATCAGGAACAAGTGCAGGGGGCAAATGTAGTGTTGCTATAACCAATTGTTAAACCATTGGTATGATTCTTTATTCATTTGGTGAACCAACAGTTTCTGGGGAGAAAAAAAAAAAGACATTCCCCACAGTAAAATAAAGAATGGCTTGAACACAGAGGCTAGACAGGCCAATGGTAGCTAGGTTTATAGTGTACAAGGTTCATACGCGATACCTGGTTCTTTAAGAGCTTGTGCATTTCCGACAAGCTCAGTAAGTGACTCTCTGTTATTAGTGAAGATCTCTGCAGAGAGGCTGTTGTTTTGCTGTTCCTCCACTATCCTCTTCTGAAGCGCCTCCTTCCGGGAAAATAAACAGACATCCACTTTTCAATGACTAAATAGACTGGATGAGATCAGTTGAATTCAAATGTTCACGCATGACCCCCCCATCACCCCCAAAGTGCAAGGTGGGGCCTCAAGCCACAAACAACTTCTTTTAATTGCATAACAATTGCATAAAATTTATAAACAGCCATAAAGAACAATAGCTATACTAGATTAAATGTTGTATAAATCGTTGCAAGGCCCCGACCTTGATAACAACACTGTAAATGCACATAACTACATTAGAGTCTAAATGTCACACACCTCACAGAAGACTGTCAGCTGCAAGGGCAGGTCCTCCACCTTCACAAAGTCCTCTTCATCAGACTTCTGGCTGGTGTTACCTGAGCCCATCTCCTGCGTCAATATAACAATTAACACAAAAGGTCTGTTAAGAAAGGCAGCGAGTTATTGTAACCAACTTGATGGTGAAATAAATGTCCAATAAACGTCAATGCTTAAATCTTACATCTACATTGATCATGACTGGCGAGTCTGTGTCAGGGCTGCTGCTGGCCGATCCCTTGCAGACATCCTGACCGTGGGCAGCTGTGCTGGCCGATTCAGAAGCAGCGGCTGCCCCACCGTCACTCCCCTCAGAACCACTCCGTGGTAGAACAAAGTCTTGTTCGGTGGAGTCCACATTAGGCCCAAGGGACTGACACATGTTCTCTACTTAAAGCAGATGAAGGAGAGGTTGTATGTTAAGGAACCACAAGGCATACTGGAAATACAACACCTGGTAGGAAGTGCCTTACTATTATTGCTCTCCGGACCGTTCTGTTCAGATTTAGCCTCCGCTGGGTTTCTGCTGGGTAATGCTTCCTGAAACAATACCTGTACGGGTCAGACTTAGGAAGCAGTATTAGGCTAATGCTATTTGAGTGCTTGCGGTTGGTCCTGACCTGCTGCTCTGCCTGGCCATCAGTAGTCGCCTGTAAGGAGGTCAGGACTTCTACAGGCCCAGCAGCAAACTCCTCTATTTCGTCCTCCTCATTCTCATCCTCCCCACTGCCGTAGTTGGTCAGGGCCTGAGTCTCTGCCTTGGATAGGCCTAGAAGAACCATTAAACACAAGAATCACACAAGAGACAACATACTGGACATGGTTTACAAACAAAATGAATAAATAAAATAAAAACATTTAGCTGCAAATATTTGGATAGGATAAGTTCATTTTTAGGAGAAAATTATAAAACGCACTGATAGAAAGAGGCATTCCCTCTCCTTCCTCCTCCTCTTCTTCCTCATCCTCCTCCTCCTCCTCCTCCTCCACTTCTGAGACGTCACTGCTCATGTTGTCCTTCCCCTCAGTCTGCAGGTTCTGCTCCTGAGGTTTAGAGTCACTATTTTGCTCCGTCTCATCTTGGTCCTGGGAAAGAAAAAAGATCATGACAACACTGAATGTTGCTCTAATTAGAAAAATAAAAATCGAAATTATTAAATAATATTAAATTATCGAATATTATATTATCGAAATACAAATTTTAAGTAAATGTTAATATAGTATCGTTATAGGGGTGCCGTGGCTCAGAAAGTTGAACAACCACTGTTCTTAATGACCTACCTTGTCTTCATCCATATATGCTTTAGAGGACTTATCCCCCTCATCCATTTCATTATCCTAAGGGAGAATAGGCAGCAAACATGAGTTTTAACTCCGCTGACCAACACGTTATGGCAGGGTTACTTAAATTGTCATGTCACTGGTACACACTGGAGAATTAACCAACCTCTGGTTTGTGCCTGGTGTTATTGAGCTGCTCAACCTTCTGCTTGTTCTTCTGCTTGGCTGCCACGCCGCTGTCCAGGTTTTGCATGAGTCTGAAGAAGGCCAGCTCGTTGAAGAGGATCTCCGAGACCTCCACCAGAAGGTCTTCGCCACAGTCATTCAGAGTGCGGCCCTCAAATTTATTAAGAGAGTCCTGGGCCAGAACAGAAACACAATAGTACAATGCATCAGCAAGGCTGGTGTTAAACCTTCATTAAGCAGAATATTTTGTTGGTAATAAATTCACCATGTGACTTGTAGTAGTTTGATTTGAAATCTGTTAGGGAATTACCTCCCCCTGCTGGTGGGGGGGGGGAAAAAGTATTTCAGATCCACATTGGCAGAAGGCCTACCTGCAGTATTCCTCCCAGTTGTCTGTGGAAAAAGCGGACAAACTCCCTGCTCTCGTCGTTTTGCTGGGTGAGGGTGAGGACCATGCGACGCACAGACGTCAGCAGCTGGTAGGTACACACCTCGTCCATGTGCTCCTAAAGCCGAGGCAGACGGAGTCAGAGGCCATTACGCACCTCCTTCGCTAGCTAAACGTTAGCACTGCTCATGGTTATCGGATTAATGTGTGCTGCTTATCTTACCTTGAGGAAGGGAATGACCTCGGTCATGATGGCCTTTATCTGTCGGTCCAGCTGCTGAGTGTCAATCTGAGGGCATCGGACATCAGCAGAAGAGCCTTCTACTCCTAAACAAACCAGCCAGCATTTAAAACAATACATCTTCAATGATCCAAAGACAATGATTTAACATGTAATCACCCAAAAATGTGTATCAGTAGCATGCTGCTTTGTTATTGCACCTAATTGTGCAAGCCATAATGGAGACATGGTTATATGTGATTGGATACCTTCCGCGGTTGGAGAAAGGCTAGAAGGAGGCTGTTCAGAGTAAGAGCCAGCAGAGACACCCGCACCTGCAGTGCTGCCACTGCAGAGGTTCCCCTCAGAGTTAAGCTTCATGCGCTCATACACCCTCATCCTGGCCAGAGCTTTGTCTAAATGTATCACCGTATTGCCTGGTAGAGCAGCACAGTGGGAGGAGCAGAAGTGAAGAGAAGAGACGGGACACAACATGATGTATTTTAATAAAAGGCAAGAGAGCGGAGGGGGTAGAAGACTGAAATTAATAGTAATCCCTCTTTAATAGATTCCACAGCAGGGTCAAGCAGATCAAGCCAGAGTGTATTCACAATCCATGTCACTGAATTACTTAGAATATCAAGAGTGGCTTTAGGCTAAGCAACCATTACACAATATGAAGAACAAGAAAAGTAACATCAATCACATTGACTGCATATTTTGGTTCTCACGCTATAAATTAGGGGGGCATCTACATAATCAAATGGACCATAATCGAATAGTCTGACTTTGATTCTTTGGGGTGACAATTCGATTTCAAAACTGTTTTCAATTCATTGCGATTTTTGATTAAATTGAACATACACGTCCAAAACTACTACATTCAAATGGAGAAAAATAAATTAGATTACTAATGAAAAAAATGGACGTAATTAAATTTGAAACTGAATAACTTTTTTTCCTGAGATGAGGGCGAGGGTGTAAAGGTGTGAAAGCAGATACACAGTAACTCAGTAACTGTACCCAGGTCATCGTTAGCGAAAGCATCCAGGTTGGATAAAGTTGACATGGAGCTGTCATTGTCTAAAGAGTCTCCATCATCCCTCTCCTTCACAGAGCCCTGCTTCAGCCTCAAGTTCTTCTCCGACACCTCCTGAGTTAAGGGGAGAATTCTGCGTTAAGCCCCTAATATGCTGCAATTCTTTAAGAAACATGGTTCATCCCTCATCCTCTCTAGAGGGTAGAAAAAGGAATGATACATTACAGAGCCCATCTGTAACAACAAAACCCCCTCCGAAGATCTTCTAGAGGCAGGGAGAAATAACAAGTGTATAAAACAATGGAGGCACCCCCTTCCATTTTCCTAACACAGAGAATTCAACATTCCATCCATCAGTCAACAACAAAGCCGTTATTCAGAAAGACAAAGAGGCCCGACTTCCAATTAGCAGAACCCTGGGGACGTCAGCCTAGCACAAAGAGCACATGTCTGATCTGGAAGAAGAGCCTCAGAAAGACAGGGTCACACCAAACCAACAGGTCTGTGAAGCCTGGCTGACAAGTGGGATTCAAAGACAATGAGAGGAAGATGAGGTACAAAAAAAAAGTGGGAGGGGA